>CM035231.1:28904374-29188919 GCA_020226215.1 Sindora glabra
ATAAATATGTCATTAGTTATTTTTATATGATCACAAATACGTATAGTCCTTTGACCTGAAGTCACTACTGTTCCCTACATGAGGAGTTACTCACTTTAATGTCGCCCTATGTCATCTTTAATCGAGATGACGAATAGGATGTTGATTAGGTATGTAACGAATCATGCAGAGGAAAGTAAGTGATGTAGATGAGATTTTATTACTCTTATATAAAAGAGAAATATCCTTGAGCCCCTTGAATGAGTGAAACTTAGAAATGCATAACCATGTTCAATTGGATCAATATGTAATATTAATTATTTATTTTAACTCTACTCAGTATTAAGAAATATAAATTGAACATTAACAAGGATGACACACTCCATGTCTCCAGTTCGATTTGGATATTATTACAAAAGGGATTATGATGCAAAATGTTGATCATATATTAGGTAGATATCGAATCATAGACATTCTTACTACTTGAGTGGTAGTGATGTATTATTAGATACCGCTCATTGTCTATGGCCTAAAATGAGTCATTATCAACATAGTAAGAACCTATAGGGTTACACAAAAGGAGTAGGAATGAGATAATAATTAATTAGGTTTTAGTTGAACTAAAATTCAATTAATTTGACTTATTTTCATGCATATATATATATATATGATTAAGATAATATATTTTTATTCACGTAATATATATATTATATATCATGTGATATTATTTAATATTAAAGCAATATCAGATAATTACGTTATTAGATATTAGATAATTATATTATGAGATAATATTATTTTTATCTAATATAAGATAATTATATGCTAATTTAATATTAGATAATTATATTATGAGATAATATTATTATTATCTAATATTAGATGATTAATAGATAAGTCCTATCTCTCCTCAATCTTTCTAGGGTAAGGATAAGGATAAGGATAAGGATAAGGTGATAGTTATTTAGTGTGATTAAAATTTTTGAAGCATAATTCTAGTGGGACTAGGATTGTGATATACCTTAGTTCTATAAAAGGACTTAAAGGCAGCACATTACATAACACACACATTGGCTAATCAAATCCTAAATCACTCTAGAAAACATCTAAACACAATCCTAATGAGAGAAACAAATCCTAGCAGTTTTATGGAGGGGAGAAGTCATTTTTCACTCCGTATAGATACCATAAAGATGTTGTGCCTTCCGGCCGGTGTTTGATTCATCTCGGTCTCTCAAGGATTCATTCAGAATGAATACGAGTATAAATAAGGTAAAATCCTAATACTGATTTATGACTTTTGCATGGATCCTAGGAAGGTTTTGGATTAAAATTTTAAAATTCTGCTACATATGTTGATCCAAATCCTAACACTCTAACATAGGATTGGAAGCTAATTATAATTAAATCAAATTTTAATTTTATTTATAGTAAAAAAATTATTTAAAGAATTCTATTTTTTAATAATTTTAATTTAAAATATTATAATTTTTTATAAATTAAATATAAAAATTATGAAACTTTAAATAAAATTATAGAAATTTTTTTTTAAAGGTTGTAATACAAATTATTCACACTTTTAAAATTTGGAATTTAGAAATTATTTATTTAATTTTTTACTTGTTTAATATAATTATCCTCCGTGAAAAAATTAAAAATGAAAAATATAAGTTAAAAATAAAAATGAAAAATGAAAAAATTTCAAACTAAATTAGAATTAGAGTATAGAAATTATTGTTTTTTTTTTACTTATTTAGTGTAATTATACTTGTTATCATAAAAAAAATTAAAAATAAGAAATATAAGTTAAAATAAAAAATAAAAAAATAAAAATAAATGAGGGCATAGAAGAATGAAGGTAAAATTATCTTTTTACTATAATTTCAATATTCCTATGAGATAAAAATATAAAATACCCACCTCCCCTCGTAGGAATATTTAGGGAGAAAGTTAGGTTCTAAAATATTCTTAGGAATGTTATATTCCTAAGTAAATATTTTGAAGATTTGAACTAAATATGTGAATGTAACATTCCTATGAAATATCTTTGGAAATGTTAAAAACATTCCGTGAACTAAACAACCCCTAGAGGTTAACCTGGATCGATTATGAAATTTGGATTTTCTTAGTTTCAGTAAGATGTTTATCTCACCATTCATTAAGTTAGCTTATAAAAACTTGCAATTAAGATGTGAATAACCTTAGAATCATGACTTCCATGGATTATACTGACCATCGTTATTTGCTAAAGAGTGTTCAGAATTTCTTATTCAAATTTACCATCAATGTTCCATTTGTAGATGTTATTCTCATCATAAGAATTTTGAATAATTTAGGATTTTTCTTCTGTTTGATTAGGAAAGGTAGCTTTGGGGTGGTATGACTTTTAAGGTATTCTTCGATTGGTTTCTCTCTTGATGGCTTATATTTTTAGTTCATGATAATCTTTTGAAGATATTTTAAAAGCTTTATCTAAGGTATGGATTTTACTAGTGATGGATGTGGAAGAAATTAAGGAACACTCATCTATTTTTGGAATAACTACATTTCCTAGTTTCTTATCTATATCTCAAATCATTTGCTCTATCCTAGCTATTTTTTACTTCCAAGATAAGCTTATTTGTTTTTCCTTGTGAATTTGAACAAAAGTTATTTTATTTTTCTATTGTTAATAGAAGATTCTTTCATTGAACTAGTAGAGGCTTTTGCTAAAAGTTGTTGTTAAAAGGTTAAAAGGTATTGGTTAGTATAGTTATTTTGTTCCATCAAGATTTTTTGGGATCAAAGGTTCTATTTGGAGAGATTTTTTAGGAGGTAGTTTTGACATGAACTTTTCTCCCTTAGTAATAACCCACTTTTGCATTGTCTTATGATTTGCACTAATGGTTTTACTAAAAGGACAATCTATTTGGTTGGTTTCAGCATATGACTCAAACCACTCAAAGAAAGGAATATTTATTTTATTTTTGTCCATAAAATCTAAAGACTATGAATATTTGATCTAATTTTCCTTTTAAAATTTTTTTAAAAAAATTCTCCAAGGAGTGAGTTCTTTTGAATAGAACTCCTTTTCTAAAAACTCTATTGATTTGGAAACTTTTTCAAAGACATTTAGGTCATAAATCATTTAGGTTCTAGATCATCATTTTACATTTGGGAGCAAGTTCTAGAATTGATAGATTCAACAAAATTTGCATCATATTCTTCATCTTTTTCTTTTTTTTTTTAATGAGTTGACCATACATTACTTTAGGTACTCTAAAAGAGTTATCTAAACTAATGATGTCAACATTTATTATTCGTGGTGAAGTTAAGATTGTAGAAAAGGAATTCCTAGATTTTTCTAAAGCCTTTCTAGAGTAATTTTGTTCTAAGGAACAAGACCAAGACTTCCTAAATTTGGCATAACTCTTATTTTCTAAACTATTTGGTTTGGAGGAGGGTTTTGTGATTTTGAGTGTATCTTTTCTAATGCAATTCCTATCAAAGAATATTTCTACTTTGTCCAAAAGTTACTATTTGTATTTTGAAATTAAGGGAGTCTCAAGTGTTGCTTAGGGCATTATTTTTCCAAATCCCTAATTTTCTAGCTAATCTAAGGTATCCCAAGGGATAACTACTGGGATTGACAAATTTGTTTTAGTTACATTTGTTAACTAGAAAGTTACATGCCTTTTTTTGCTAGGTGCATGAGCAATCCTAGAAGCAGTAGACTAGTGTAATTTGTAATGGATTCTATAGATTATTACTACTAGTATAGATCCTTCTTTCATATCATAGCCATGAAGTTTAACATTGAGAAAGATAGCATCTATAATATTTTTCTCTTTGAAATAGATTTTAATATTTGGAAAATAATTGAAGTAGATTAATCTTCTAGAGAAACTAATTCTTACAACTCCTATGATTAATTCATGAAACTGATTGTATAAACCATCTCTTAAGCATAGAAGGATTGCATTATTCAATCCAATTTTATGCATTAGGACTATAGCTACTTGCACACATCCCATGTGCATCTCATTGTATTCGGCTTAAAAAATTTTGATAGACTTCGTAGAAAGAAGAATAATTTATTCATTCTTTATGTCTATTCCTATTGATTCTTCAATTGTCCTAATTAGATAATCAATTTTGTTAAAGAAACTAGCTAAGGGTTTATAAAGCTCTCTTTCTAGAATTTTTTGTATTTGTTAGTTGTCAAATTCTTAAGTTGAATCTTCAAAGTTGATTTCTTCTTTGAAAATATAAGTTGATTTTGAATTTGAAGAATCTTTAAGTTTGATTTGGGAAGAAGTAGAACCAAAACTTGAAAAAGAGAGATGAGTAAAAAAATTAAATAGACATAAAAATATAAACAAATCTCTTGTCCAATACTAAAGCTTTCAAGCTTCATAAAGATAAAAATATAAATTTACTATATTTACCATATGAATTAAATATTAAAGTTCTAACATGAAATGTTCATTTTGGATCATCCAACCCCATCTCATGCATTACATGTGAACACGGATGATAAAAACAACTCTAAATTCAACTTTAGAAATAAGATTTATGCTTCATTACAAACTTATAATACACAATGTGATATTGATTTTTAAAAATTTTATTAATATTCAAACATTAACATAGAATTCATGAAGGCAAATACAATTTATTTGTATTACATCCTTATTTCCCTAAGCTCTAATAACAAAACCCCAAAGAGGCCCCAATAAAAGAAAAGAACGAAAGAAAATAAGTAAGGATCATAAGTAGACTACTAAAATATATGCAATGCAAATACAAAAGTTAAAATGCTGAAATAAAATCTGAAATTATTAAAAGAAAAGCTTATAAAGAGATTTTTAGGGAGAGGGAACACTAGTTACTTAGATGATTGGAAGTGTGGTGTTTACAATTGGGGAACACTTCATTTACAAGCAAATTTGGGTTCTATAGTAGTTGCTTCAACATTCCAAATACAATAATTTTCTACGGTAATTGTTATAGCATACCCGGTATAATAATTTCAAATTTTACTAAAGGAATATTTACAATATTTACATTAACTTCCATTATGATGCTGGCGCAGAAACTAATTTGTCTTCTAGTGTCGGCAAGAATTTAAACTTGAATTTGAATTTCATTTGAAGTTTGAGGACACTACTATTTAGTCATCTTGGGTATTCTAAATATCAATGCCATAATAGTTATATATATATATTATGATTGAGATTTTATTATTAGTAGTAAAATTACAAATAAATACAGAAAAATATAATTATTATAATGCAAAATTGGGGTATATTTAAATTGCAAAGAAAAGAAACCATAAGTTTACTAGGTTTAGCTAAGAAAGCAAGTGGATGTAAGGCTCCCTCAGAATGTTTAGGTTTCGTTTTGGCGACATACT
Source organism: Sindora glabra (assembly GCA_020226215.1). Lineage (NCBI taxonomy): Eukaryota > Viridiplantae > Streptophyta > Magnoliopsida > Fabales > Fabaceae > Sindora > Sindora glabra. Next base: position 28,909,749 of record CM035231.1, read on the forward strand.
TATTATATGAAGAGAACACAGACAAATCCTTATAATATCAAAATACATTTGATGGATATAGATGCATTAACAGCCCCACCATACATAGAAGGCCACAACGTATTAAGGAGCGTAAATACTACGATAGACTTAAGCGATACATGACAACGTGACAACAGTTATTTTGCAGCACTCATTTTTCTGGCAAACCATAATATCCTCAGATTCATGGGCTGTAAGTGGTGGGAGGGTGCTTGGGGTAGTGACTATATGGTTGAGGGCCGTAAGTTGGAAGAGGCTTGTAGTGTGGAGGTTTCTCCAACGGCGGTGGCTTCACAATCGGAGGGGTGTATACTGGTGGCTTGTGGTAATGTTCCTTCGGTGGCTTGTGGTGATGCTCCTTCGGTGGCTTGTGATAGTGCTCCACTGGTGGCTTGCAGACTGGTGGTTCCTGGACTGGCGGCTTGTCGGTTGGCGGCTTCTCCACCGGTGGCTTATAGACCGGTGATTTGTGAACGGGAGGCTTGTAGGTGGGTGGCTTGTACAGCGGTGGTGGGGGCTTAACAACCGGAGGAGGGTTGTAAACAGGTGGTTTATGGACGGGGGGCTTGTGAATGAGCGGTGGCTTCACCACGGGAGGAGGAGTGTAAACTGGTGGTTCTTAGCCGGAGGCTTGTAGACCGCCGGCGGCGGCTTGTAGTAGTCGGCCATGGCAGGGGCTGTGATAACCACCACCCCAAGTAGCAACACTAGGAAGTGTAGAGAAGGCATGTTTGAGATTTTTGGGATGATTGAAAACGAAGGGTTTGGGGATGCTATTTATGGAAGGAAGTAAGGGTCATTCTTGGGTGGACAGGATATTCATATATATTAGACCTAGTCCATATTCATTTATCTATTTATATCCATTCTTATTTTAATCCATTCATATCCATCGATTTGAATTTTAAAGTAAATATGGGTTGGGTCATTATTGGCCCATTAAAATGAGAGTTATATTAGATCAATTCATAGATAACTATTTATCCATTTATATTTATGGAAGATAGATTTGTATACTATATAAACTAATATTATAAAATAAAAAATATTATAATAAAACATCTTTAAAAATTTAATAAAATTTAAATGTATTTAAAATTAATTATTTAAAATAAAATATTATAATATTATGTACATGACATTATCAATTTCTTTTATAAAAAAGTAAAATCAAGTCCAATTTTTTGTACTAAAATCTATAATAGTTTATTATTTTTACTTTTAAAACTTAAATTAATCACAAAATTACCTTTTTTAATTTTCAAATAAAAAATATTATTATATTATATGTCACATGTAATATATCATATAATTATATGTTCGATTCTTGACTATATTTTATAAATATCAACACACCAACAAGGTTAATTTTTATTTTTTAGGTGATACTATGCAAATTGAGATCTGATTGTTATTACATATGTAATTTTAAAAGTACAATTTATTATTGTAAAAGAATATAAATAATTTTTAATTTTTAATTTTTTTAATTTTATTATAATGTCTATTTTAAATTAAATAAGTTTTATTTAATGTATGTTAAAAGTAAAATATTTAATCAACTACGTTTAATATTAAAATAATTTTTAAAAATTAATGTGAAAAAATGAGATAAAAAATTATAATTTTAAAAAGTAAATAAAAATAAAGAATAAAAATTTTGATAGTATAAGTTTGTTTTGAAATAATACCAATAAATATAAAATATTGGTAAAAATAATATCAATAAAAATGATAAAATATAAAATAATAATAATTTAATGGATAAATGAATGTGTTAGGTTATTCATATATTTAAGGGTCATAGGTCATTCATGATTTATTTAAAATTTTATATTGAATTATAAATAGCTAAATATATCAACAATGACCCATCCACTTTTGACTCAATCTATATCTATCCTAACTTATCCATCTGCCACCTCTAATATAGATGTTTTATTTTATTCAAATAAATATTTTATTGAGAAATGATTGAATAAGAATTGGAAAAATAAGGAATATTGGTAGGTGAGATGTAAGTATGTATGTAGATGGAAATTTGGCGCATTGTTCGGCAACGCTTGTTTTCTGGGTTCTGTCAGCTGTAGTAGTTAATGAATGATTAGTTTCCCCGTACGGTGGCTTATTATTGTTTTCTTTTAATAGTGGTGGTCTCTCCATCTCGTGTACTTGTAATGCAACTTAAAAAATATAGATTTAAATTGCAACGTTAGTCTCTATTAAATTACAAAATAATGAAGAAAAATGGAAATAATCCTCACTAATAAGAGGTGGTTGCATTTTACCCTATTGAACTATGAAAATTTAAATTTTATCCCTTAAAACTATATAAAATTTTCATTTTATCTCTGCCATTAATAAATTAACGGTAGTAACACTTAATGATAATTTTATAACACTTAGCAGTAGTATCCTTAATCAAACCGCTGCTAAGAGAGAAAAAAATTTTAAATTTAACGAATATAATAGCAGTTTTTAACTACCGATAAGAGAAATACTACAGCAACAATTTTCCTATTAGATTCCATTAACTTATATGGTAGGTATAAAATATGAGTTTTATATAGTTGTAAAGGATAAAATTTGAGTTTCCATGATTTAAAGGGATAAAATATAACCACTTCATAGTTGATGGAGGTTATTTGCATTTTTTGCCAAAATAATTTAAAATAAGATATTAATAAATTTATATATATAATTAAAATAATTTATATTTATTTAAATATTAAATTATATTAATACAATTGATATGTTTAAAAATATAAGTATAATATCTACTATTTAATTAATTATATTTTATAAATTTATATATATTTATTTACATAGTTTTTATTTTATTATTTATAACAAAATTATAAGCATATTTTATAATATTACGCATTTTTTTACTACATATTTTTATATATTTATAGTTTAAAATTAAGATATAATTACTTTAAAATTAAATTGACTATATTTTTAAAAAAATAATATTTAAATTTATATTATGAAAGATGTGAATTATACATTATAAAAAAATAAGGATAGATTGAAAAAATTTTGAATAGTTAGTAACTTATAAGTTACTTAGAGCAACTCATCAAATCATAATTTATTTTCTGTTAATAAATTAGTACATAAAATCTCTCTAGAGGCTGACTTATAACACATTAATTAGGTTAATAAATCATAAGCTACTTATTTGTTACGTGAAATAGAACTTATAATTGATAGTTAATAATTAATAAGTTAACTGATTATATAAGAAGTATTTTGTAAAATTAGTTGTTGAACTAACTGAAATTGTAAAATAACATAAAAGGATATATTAATAAAAATAAATATATAATTAAAATAATTCATATTTATTTAAAGATTAAATTATATTAATGCAACTAATATGTTCAAAAATAAAAATATAATGTCAAATATTTAATTAATTACATTTTATAAATTTATACATTTATTTACTTGCATAATTTATTTTATTATTTATAAAATAATTATAATTGATTAAAATATAATTACTTATAATTATAATTACTTAATTTATAATAGAATTATAATTACTTAATTATATTTTATGACATTACATATTTATTTACATAATTTTTTTTTATATTTATAGTTTAAAATTAGGATATAATTACTTTAAAATTAAATTAATTATATTTTATAAAAAATATAGTGCAAAAAATTAAAGAAATGGAACAGACTTAAGTTTAGGAAATAAAAGTAATAAGGATGGCTTTTATGTTTAAAATCTACTTTATGCTTAATGCTAGTTGAAGAAGCATCAATAGCTCATTGACATCTATTGAAGGATGGTATATGATCTAATGTTTTGCCAAAAAAAAAGTGAAGAGAAAGATTAAGCTTAAGAGTTTGAAAATAAATAAAAAGGAGAATGGGAGGGGTAATAAGGAAAAATAATAAAATTTATTTTATTTTATAATAAAAAATGCCACAGCTCAAATGACTTTAAATGTCAATTATTTTATAAATAGATGTCTAAGGTCTAGAGAGAAGAAAAGATAATGTTTTGTAATTTAATTTGATGACTAAAGTGTCATCATATTTTTAAAAATGATATCACTCACATGACTTTAAATATTAGTTATTTTATAAACCAACATCTAAAGTTTTGCAAGAAGAAAAGGCAATAATTTTTTTAAGAATCATCATCTAAAGTGTCCTCATATTTTAAAAAATAATACTGTTCATATGATTTTAGATATTAGTTATTTAATGAATTAAATTCTAAAGTTTCACAAGAAAAATAGGTCACGGTTTTTGTAAGAACCAATATCTAAAGTATCTTCCTATTTTCAAAAATGACACCATTCACATGACTTTGTGTAGGTCACTTTATGAATCAATGCCTTAAGTCTCACAAGGAAAAATGATTTTTTTAAAATCAATATCTAAAGTGTCCTTATATTTTCAAGAATGGCTTCATTTACATGACTTTAAATGTCAATTATTTTATGAATTGACATCTAAAGTCTTGTAAGAAAAAAAGATGATGGGTTTTTTTAAGAATCAACATCTAAAATGTCCTCATATTTCTTTAAATGCTACTTTTTTATTTGAACCAATATGATATATTTTACTTATTTACAAAAATGTCATTGCACCATTATATACGTTAGTTTTTATGAACACCCAAATCCATTCACTATAGTTAAGCTCTAGTCCTGAGAAAATATCTTACTCAAATCTCTTTAATTTCATCAAGTTGTTCTTAAGTGTATGATTTGTGCTTGTTCTTGAAGTACTATAATTTTTGCATAGTTAACATGTTAGCATCAAGTCTAGTTAATTAAGCTTGTGATAATTATAAATAAGTAAGTGATCACCTTAGTTAGGGTTTTACGAGCAAATATTAAATTATATATAAAATACATGATGTAGTAGCCACACTCCACATTTTTGAGCTATTTTAGGCATTGCAATAATATAAGAGATTAGTTTGATACCATTGACACACAAGCTTCTATTTGCAACATCTTGCAATCTTACTACTAATTACATATATATACCTTCATTGTTCCTCATTTTAAATTATTATTTCTAACATTTAATTTCCTACCATTCATCTATGCAACTATTTAAGCTCCTTAACAAGTCTATATAATTGATCGCACTACTCCTAACAAGTGATCTAACTAATAGATAACCTTCCTCTGTAAGAACACCATGTAAGCATCCAATGATGCTTACAATACAATAGAATAACAAATTGACGAAATCTATTTAAGAAAAAAAAATCACAATGAATGCATAAGTGAAATGTATCCATCATGGAAGAATAACAAGTTTTCTTAGGCTTATAAAGTAAATCACTAACAATATATTCCTCCATTAATATGTAGTTTTTCTGGGTTACCTCGTCAATTTAATATGGATCTTATATGTAGAATTTGTTAATGTTTATTAGTCATATCAATACTTGTATAAGGATTGATGTAAGCTAAACTTATTTTCAAACAATAGTTCAACTAATATATGATTATTCAAAGAAGATACCACAAACTTACATGATTCAAAGCTAAATGAAAGTGACATTGAGCTCTTTAAACCTTCTGAGCTAATCGATGAAAGACTTGTTAATGTACACCAGATTACATAATCATAATATTTCCTCCTTAATGTAGAGATGGCCTTCAAATTTTTACCCTAGAAGCTATCGAGGCATGTTTACAATGTCTTGCGAAAATGATTAGAAGATCATTAAAACATAAATAATGTTGGTTAATAAAAAAGTTAATTAGTAATACTATATTTTTCCCATGTGACCTTTTAAGTAGCTTTTGGATAATGGTTTCTTAAATTAACTCTATCTTAAGTTTTCATTTAAATTTCAAAAATGCCACCTATTAACTATAAATGTTGGTTGTTTTAAATCATTACCTTATTCCTCCTAATAGTTTCAAAAATTTCACCATATTTATATAAATGTCGACGCATCCTATAATCGATGTTTATAGATTAATGTAGAATTGCAATTCTATAGTAATGTATGTTTTGTCTATGTTTTTAGTTTTGTTGGATTTCATTGAAATATAATGATTTATGAGACTTGAATTGAATTTAATGTTAAATAGATTGTTAGTTAGGTATATTAATGATCAGGTAATGGTTTAATGAGTAATAAATAAGGAATAGTGAATTTAATGCAAAATGAATAGTGGAGAACTTGCTAGCAAATGCATTGTGTTCATACATGAAGTACATTGCAAAGCACTTCTTAGGCTTAGCTTACACTAGGCTAAGAAGTGATTTGTGAAGTGTTTCACTGCTTAAAAATGCTACTATAAGCCTCGAAGCACTTCCTAAAATGCTTCTTAAAGTGTTTCTTAAGCCTAGATTCCTATAAGATTAGGAAGCAATTCACGAAGCACTTCTTTTCTTCCTAATATTACTGGAAGGGCTGAAGTGACTTGTAAAGCACTTCACTTGCTCTATTTAATGTTTTAAAAATCAAACTCACTATACTTGACTCTTAAATGCATAATTAACCATGCAATTGATGTATGAACATATTATTAAGGATTTTTACTACTTTTAAACATATGAAGGGTAATTTACCATGATATGCATTAAGAATTTATATGATATGTCACTTATGAAATGAAAGTCAATATTCTTATAAAATTATGAATTAAGATGTATTTATGCAGTCATACAAAGAGACATGGTAGTGTTATTACTCATAAAACATATTATGAGTTAAATTGCAATGATATGATAAGATGAATGATATTTTAATGGGAATTATGCTATGAATGGCAATAATGATGTGAGATGGAGGTGATATTAAAACACCATTATTAATGTACTGATTATGTGGAATAAAGTTGATTAAGAGGCATAAGTAGGAAAATTATTTGATTTTTATGTTTATTGATATTATTATTATGATTGGAAACCTCTCATGGCTTGTTTGATAGATAATAACCCTTTAGATAATTGGCTATGCAATAATCATGGCAATAATAAATGGCTAAGTATCTAATATTGGAAGCTCTGTAGAACACGAAAGCTTAAAGTATTCACCATTACCTCTTTTATTCCTATTTAATTTTTTAAAATAATTCATGAAAATTGATAGGTAGAATATTCCTTACTTACTATTTTATGGGTTTAACATTTCAAATACATAGTAAAACCTTCCTCCTTTACCACCATAATAAGCAAGACATCCTCTTCTGATGTCTATCTTTAGGTGGAAAAGTAGCAAAGTATAGAATTTAATACATTTGTATTTGTAGGATAATGGAATTAAGTAATGAAGTGAACTAAATTGTTTATGTGACTAGATTATGAATATTAGTCCTTAATTTGCATAGTAAGGTAGCTTGTGCTTGAATGTTAAAGTCCACAAGCAAACCTAATCATTTTTTAACAAATTGATTCTTGTGTAATAAAAATCTCAAAAATGAATGAGATATGGATATTTCTTAATGAATGAATGCAAGATAAGACTGAAACCTTTGTAATGTTTACCATTATGTGGAAATAGGGTGACAAGATTATTAGAAGAATAATCCTATGCTAGTCATGGCCAACTTAGTCCATGATAAAGTTAGTATCAATGTATGGTTTAGGATTACCCTATAGGATAACAACTAATAGTATAAGTGAGGTACTTAATTCCATTTGCTACCAAAGGGTGTTGATTAGAATTATATTTATGATACATGTGCATTTGGAATCACTTATCACTAATACCATTTCATTCAACCCCATCTTACCTATGATTAAAAGTGGTGGATAATATATATGAAACCTTTATATCTCTAACTACATCTAATACTTCTACAAAGTAAGAATGGCATCATCTAGACTTAAAAGAGTCCTTAGTTATGTCCTAAAATCAAAAGGGTAACTTGAGTAAAAGTGAAAATGATTAAGCCATTTCCCCTTAGGTTGCTAATATCTTATAAACTACAAACATCCTATAATAAATTGTAATACCCTAATAGAGTAAGAAAAATTAAGAAATTTTGGATAAAAAAATTACCTTAACAAAAACTCAGTAATAGAATCGAGTAAAATTTAGGAGAACTATAAAGATAGTTTGAGAATACATCTATCTAAAATTTTCGTAAAGCTTATACTAAACTCTAGCATGGGGTCAAAATATTATAAAAAGCCTAACTATAATTTTAGAAAAATTTTATGGAAGTTCAATAGGAAATTAGAATCCTGAGTAATAGAAAAATGGCCCAACTATCCCTAAGACATAAAAATTAGATCCGAAATTCAAATGAATTATTTTGATTTATTTAGGTAGACTTAGCCTAATGTTTTTAAGCCCAAATATGATATTTGAAACAAAAAAATCCAGGCCCAAAAATAAGGCCTAATCCTATAAAAGAAGCTTTGGTATATTGGTAAATAAGTAAACAACCAAGGGCATTTATTAGTAAATCTTTTTTAAGGAAAGATATTTGGAAGATTTTTATGACATTGGGAAAATATCTTCTAATTTCAAGCATCAAAACCATGTCGCCCATGTGCCTTCCATCATAAAAATTTTATAAAATAAATAAAAAGAAAAAAGTAGCCAGTGAGAGTAATTTTAAGACTTGTATATATATAGGGTTTTAGGATAAAAAAATGTCACATTTTGCTACTCCTCTTAGCTTAAAACCATGAGTCCCCTCTAGTGCTTAAAGTAGAGCTTTCAATTTGCAATCAAGTCCAAAAGACTTTTCAAGAAACCATCAAAAATTTGTAAGATAACTAGGTTTTCTATTATTTTCTTCAAGTCCTTATGATAGTATTCTCTCTAAAATTTTTAAAATTTGGTTTATTTTAGTGAAATGCTTTCTTGCTATTCGAAGAGGTTTTTAAGAAATTAAAGACTTAAGAAGTTAAGATGAATAGTAACTATCCTTTGTTCTATTCGAGTTTCTCATGAAAGATGAAAAATTTGATGATTTTAACCATGTTAGATGTGAAACTGAGATGGTGTTGTATGATTTAATTTTTGATAATGTATAAATGTTGAAATAAAGATAAGTTTTCCTATAGGAAAGTGTAGAAATAAAATTCTATTAAAAAGGGTTTAATAGTATGTTTATGTTTGCCCTTTAGAATCATGGTAGAAATTGTTTAAAGTTTAAATTTTTGTGTTTTAATATCACAAATAGTGTTAGGATATGTGAGGAAAAGTTTGGAAATTTTTGAAAAATTTTAGAGTTATGAAAAGTGCAATTAAATGGCCTTTGGTTAATATGGCTTGAAACGAAATACTAGGTTCTGCATGCTAATATTTGGCATTGTTTAAGCCTCAATTTAATTCAAAAAAATTGATGTAATTAATTTTCTAGGACTATTAATATATTAATAATCTTGCATAGAAATTTGGTGGCAATTAAAATTTATTTGGATACTTAGAATGTTCTTTTTCTATAATAACTCCAAAGCTGACTAGATTTGGAAATTATGAGTTTTTGGTCTTGCATGAATTGTATCACCACAAAATTTTTAAGAAATAATTAATCTTTTTCATTGATTAACATGTTAGGGATATTGTATCAAAATTTGGTGATAATTCCAAGTGGTTTGGATGTTGAAAAAGGGCTTGGATTATCATTGCCTCTATGCTATCCTATTTTCAATTTCCCATTTAGGTTTTGTACAAATAGTACCCATGGGAATGTATAGTGTAAATAAATTAATACTTGATATGTAATATTATGTTGGGAATTTTATGACAAATTTTGGTAAAAGTTTGGATTGATTTGGAAGCATTAAAGGACTCCAAAATTGTAACACATACAAGGTAAATAGGCAATGTGATTGTTTGAAATGGCTTTGAAAAATGATGAAAGAAATTTGAATTTATGAAATAATTGATAATTATGTTGATAAATATTCATATGAGTCATGAGTTTCTATTATCTTAAATGGAATTGTTAAATACTAACATTGAATATTACGTCATGTAATGGTGAAATGTGATTGTGTATAAGAATGACTAATTTTCATGATTGAGAATTGTGATACAATTGATCATATTTGAGCTATCTATCTTGGATGGAAAGATTATATATTAACCTTAGACATAATGATATGTGATGTGAAAGTTGAATACATGAGAATAGCAAATTTTATTAGTAATACCCTTGTCGCATAGTTGGTATTTCAACTTTACCCATGATATTTGATAATGAAATGCATGATTGATGCCTATATATGTTTATGACATCCCATCAATACTTATTTTGAGCATGATTACTTATCCTATATTTAATTTGTGTGGGGGGATTTATATTCTTCATAGAGAATGAGAGGAATGGTAAAGGTTGGAGGGATAAGGTTACAAGCATTATGCCTAGGGTAGCAAGAGGTAAGACTGAACTGATGATATAAAAAGAAACTTGAATAACAAGTATAGCTATTCGGTGGATTTTTACAAATAATTACTATAGTTATTCTTTAAACAAACTTTGTAAATAATACACATAAAGTTGCTTTTTGTACATTAAAAGCTATTGTTAGTACATGGAAGTTATTACTAGCATACAAAAATTTTGTGTGTTGTTATATATATATATATATATATGTATGTATGTATGTATATGTATAATATTTTATGATGAAAACTCTTTAGAAAAAAAAAGAGTAGCAACTTATTGAGTATTTTAATACTTACTCTCTTTTTGTTAAACTTTTTTTTACAGATACAAAGCATGGATTCTAATGATGATCGACATCTATGTGTGAACCTTTATCTTACTTTTAAGAACCTTCTATATAATATTTTGTGGCATCCTAATTAGAACTCTTACCTTTTGATAGTAATTATAGACAAAATTATGTTCTCAAACATTTTACATTTTTGTATAAATAATATTTAATAATATAATTTATGTTTTAAACTATTTATTGCATGCACAAGAAAAAAATGATTTTCCATATGTAGTTACCCATATTTTTATAATTATGAAAAAGTAAAATTTAAAAGTGTCATAGAGGCTTGTAAAGATAACTAGTTAGTTTATTAATACTCGTTAAATGTCTTTACGTCAGTTACAGTACCTAAAAAATAGGTCATGACATGAGTAATAGTTTAGCTTGTATGACAACTCAACCCTAATAAAGATTGTGAACAATATGATTAGACAAATTGTAAAGCTAGAAAAGAACAAGAAAGAGAGAGGAAAAGAACTTTACCTAGGGAAGACCCTAGAAATTGATTGTGTAAAGTTCATGAATTCTAGAAATTGAAGCCACCTTGTTATTTAGAGACTAATCCTTTAATTGATCCTTACCAATTCTTAGCTCAAATTGAGTGATATGGGAAGATACTTAATTGCCCTAATCTTTTATTAAAAAATTTATTGGGACATTAATTAGATGCCTTGGTAATCCATTGGTTTTTTTATGCTATTAAATAATAGGACCTTAATATGGTGCCTTTGACATAACCAATTTTCCAAGAAATATTTCTTAACCACTTCCTATCCTTAAGTGTGAGGCAATCTAGAGCTTGAGAGTTTAAGAAATTAAAACTAGGGAACTTTACCATAAATATGTCTAAAGCATAATTTACCAAGTTGTCTCAATATATGAGTCATATAGCCTTTATTGAGAAGGCTAGAGTTGAGAGATTTGTAAACAAGCCTAATAACTATTTCTTTAACTACATCAATGTTAGTGAAGGTACTATCTATTAATAAGTCCTTAATGAAGAAATTTTCCATAAGTTTCAATCCAAGGAAGAGGATGAGCATAAAACTTAAACTAGGAACAAGAAGATGAATAAGTTGGAAAAACCTACTACAACCTAACTATTAAGGCGAATGCCCTTTTGAAACCCTATTGTAAGTGAAGGAGCACGTTAGTCACAAGACCAATTAATGCAAGGAACCTTTTTGATGCCTTATCCACTAAGAGAAACATTGCAAGCTAACAAAGCTATCTTGGAACCAACCCAAAGTTTAAGGGTAGAGCTTCACAAGGTCAAAGGTTTTCTCATTAGGCATCACCCTAATGTATGTAATGCAATTAGAGACACCTTAGACCATGTGATAGAATTAACCTTCTAATATGTTTTCATTGCAATCAATAGGCTACAAGATGAAGGAATGCCTTGAACTTCCATCAAGTTATGGTGCTAATTATATCACTCTTCAACAGAGTGCTCTTATGACCTATACTAGTACTCTATAAGGAAACAAAGCAATTATTGCTAAGGAAAGGGAAGGAAACAATCATGGAAGGAATGTTAATGGTAACAAAGCTTGTGTATACCACTTGACATGCTAAGAGGCATAAGTGTCTAATACGGACGTGACAAGTAATCTCAATGTAAATGACACTCTTGCTATAAGTGTTATTTAATCTAATGCTACCCATTCATTTATTTCCATGTTGAGAATTTCTTGTGATGTCCTAGAATCACCTTTAATAGTTCGAACCCCTATAGATAAAATTGTTAGGGCTTCTCATGTAATTAGGAAATGTACAAGTTATGGATGTTATGCCAATAGACCTAATATTGTTAAGAACGGTGTACTATCATGTAATTTTAGGAATTGATTGGTTGTTTAGACACTATACTTGTATAAATTATTTTGATAAAACCATAATCTTTCCTATAGAAGGATCTTCTTCATTAGTGTTTCAAAAAGAAAAAATAACTGAAACCATAGGCTTAATATCTAAAATGAAGTTTCAAAGGCTTATAAGGAAAGGATATAGTGCCTACTTAGCCATTGTTAAAGATTTGAATGATTTAACTATGGATATGAATGAAGTTCCAATAGTGTGAAAATTCCCAGATGTGTTCCCATAGAAGTTACTAAAATTACCACCTAAGTGGGAGATTAAATTTAATTTTAACCTAACACTTGGTAGAAAACTAATCTCTATACCTCCATAAAATATGAAACCAATTAAATTGAAGGAGTTAAAAATTTATCTATCAAAGTTGTTAGCTAAAGGTTTTATTTGGCTCAACTCTTTTCCTTAAGGTGCCCTTTTGTTGTTTGTTAAAAAGAAGGATAGATCTCTTTGCCTATGCATCAATTACCACTAATTGAACAAAATAATGATAATAAATAAATACCCCTTACCTTGTATTGATGATTTGTTTAATCAATTATGACTAAGTACTTCTTTAAAATAGACTTGCCATTTAAACAACACCAAATGAGTATTTATGGGGTGGATGTACCGAAGATGACTTTTAAAACCTAGTTTAGGCAATATGAACTTCCATTGATATTTTTTAGCTTAATGACTACATTGGCAATATATCACGAATAGGTGTTCAAACCTTTTTTAGATAAATTTGTTATCTTATTCAAAGATGATATATTGATGTACTCTGAAAGCAAGGAAAAGCATGTTAAACATAGTTAAATTAGGATGCAAACTTTTCATGACTATTAATTGTATATTAAGTTTTCAAAAATGAATTTTAGATTATAAGTATGAAATTTTTAGGGCATATGTTCTCACAAGTGGGAATTCTAGTGGACCTATAAAAAATTAATGTTGTGAAAAGTTAGTTAAGGCCCACTTCTATTACTGAAGTTCAAAGTTTCTTAGGGTTATGGATGTTACCAATGTTTTGTTCAGGATTTCTCCCAAGGAACTTCATTATTGACCAAGTTGATAAAAAAAGAAGTTAAATTTAAATGGTATGATAATTATGAGAGTAGTTTTTAAAAATTAAAAGTGTGTTTAACCTCAGCTACTATGTTAGCTTTACTATCAAGAATTGAAGGGCATTTAGTGTATTGTAATGCCTCAAGGATTGATTTAGGATGTATACTATTGTAATATGGGAAGGTGATTGCTTATACCTCTTGTTAATTGAAAAGGCATGAAGTTAATTATCCAACTCACGATTTGAAAATGCCTGTAGTAATATTTGTATTGAAAATCTAGAAACACTACTTGTACAAAGAAACTTGTGAGGTGTCACTACTACATAATTGATGTTTTACATCGGTTGATAGGCATTGGTTTAGAATGAAACTAATGTTTATTTTAATGTGGTGAAGTTTTTGAATTATATGAAAAAATAAGATGATAGATAAGAACTTAACCATTATCTAAAAGGAATTTAATAAGTTTCCTTAGAAACTATAGAAGCATAGGTTATCAATTTTAGTTAACAACCATTATTTAAATGGCATTTTAAAAGTCTCATTGGAAACTGCAAAAGCATAAGACGTTGGCCTTATTTAACAATTATCATCTAAAAGGCTTTTCAAGAATCTTATTGGAAATAGCAATAGCATAGGATGTTTATGTTGGGAATTCGGATTATCACATGTAGCGGAATTTTATAGTTTTGATCCGAATTCTACCTAGGATCCATGCAAAAAGCATAAGTCAATGATTTGAGTTTTACCTATTGGGCACTCGTGTTTCTACTGATCAAAACTTGAGAGCGGATGAATGAAACGCCGGCCGGAAGGTACAGCGTCTCTACGGTATCCACACGGAGTGAACAACGACCTCTCACCCTCCACGCGTTTGCTAGGATGCGTTTTTCTCTCTAAGAATTAGGATTGGATGTTTTCTGAGTGATTTAGGGTTTATATGGAAGCTTAAAACGTGATTATTAAGTGCTGCCCTCAAGTCCTTTTTTATAGAACTTAGGCAAGCCATAATCCTAGTCCTACTAGGATAATGCTTCCAAAATCCTAATCACACTTAACAACTCATCTTATCCTTATCCTAGAGATAATGGGAAGAGATAAGACTTATCTATTAATTATCTAATATTAGATAATGATATTATCTCATAATATAAATATCTTAATATTAGATAATTGCATATAGTTATCAAATATCAAAATAATATTATCTCATAATATATTTATCTAATATCTGATAAGATAATTACTTGATATTATTTTAATATAAAATAATATCACATAATATATATATATATATAAAACGTGAATTTATTATTCTTAATAATATATATGCACGAAAATAAGTCCAATTAATTGGATATTAATATAATTAAAGTCCAATTAATTATTGTCTTATTCCTACTCCTTTTGTGTGACCCTATAGGTTCTTACTACATTGACAATGACTTATTATTGAGCCATAGACAGCGAGCGGTATCTAGCAATACATCACTGCCACTCAAGTAGTAAGAATGTTTGTGATTCGACATCCACCTAATACATGATCAACGTTTTACATCATAACCCTTTCGTAATAATATCCAAATTGAACTGGAGGCATGGAATGTGTCATCCTCGTCAATGTTCAATTTATATTTCTTGATACTGAGTAGACTTAAAATAAATAATTAATATCACATATTAATTCAACTGAGCATGGCCATGCATTTCTAAGTCTCACTCAATCAAGGGGCCCAAGGATATTTCTCTTTTATACAAGAGTAACAAAATCCCATTTACATCACTCACTTCCCTCTGCATGATTTATGACACACCCAATCAATGCCCTACTTGTCACCTGATTAAAGGTGACATAGGACAATATTAAAGTGAGTAATTCCTCATGTAGGGAACCGTAGTGACTTCAGGTCAAAGGTTTATGCGTAGTTGTGATCATATGAGAATAACTTATGACACGTTTATCCATGCAATATTCTTATAGTGGGTCAGTCCAGTACATTGTTCACTAGCAATGTACTCATGTATTGACTTGATATCACATATCCATGATTCGTAATCATCAGTCACTATACATGCTAGTCTCGATGTATTATTACTATCCTTTTTCATAATAATACTTGACTAGGGCCATTTTAGGAATAGCAAAGCTATTCCAAGGATAATTATTATATTAAGTTATAAATTGCGCATAATAATAATAAAAATAAAATATAATAATTAAATTGCCTAAAATAAAATATAATACATTGTGTATAACTCTAATCATCTTATATGATTGGTTCTAGGACACACACCAACAGTTTATTTTATTTATGACAAATGTATATTATTTTCCCATAAACCTTTTTTTTCAACTATGTTTTTCTATATGAAACTCTTCTAACATCTCATTCTTTAATATTCTCTTAAGTGTGATGACTTTGATACATAATATTACTATTGATCTCTTACTCCATATTCATTAAGAAAGTGTATATTGGAAAAACCTTAACCTCCGATTCTCCCGTTATATACTTTCTCAATTGTAATGGAGTAAAAGTGGAATAGAAGAGCTACTAATCTCTTACTCCACTTTCATCCAGATAATGCATAATGGGAGAACCTTAATCTCTAATTCTTTTCTATTGTATACTCTCTCATTTCCCATAGACTAAAAGTAGAATGAAAATACTAGTAAATGATAATTTGATATGTTGTTCTTCTATATTCTTACTCCATTTTCATGTTCCCAGAGCATACAAACCAAAGAAATTTAAACATAAATTTGAAGTTTACATCGAGGATAAAAATTTTGATACATAATGAATTTTTTATGTATTTATTTAAACATTTTTTTTATTTGTTGATGATTTAGCATAATTATTTTGTATAAATTTGTAAAGATATTGTTTCTCTTTGTTTATCTATTTGTACTTTTATTATGAAAAGATCGGGATGCAAATGAGTTATACCAAGTTAAGCATTTGTATGTTTAAGCTCAAGCACAACAATAACAAATGAGCTCAAACTCAAGCTTGAACCTATCGAACCAAAATAATTCAATCTGGAGCTCAAATTAAACACGACCCCAAATGAACTTATTCAAGCTTAAACAAATAGTGCATTATTAGTCTAAATTTCTAATCAAGCTTGAAGTATTTGAGCTCAAGGTTGAGCTCAAATTACAAATGAGCTTAAACAAGCTTAAATTTTTATTTAATATATATTATATATTATTTGTATTTATTTACACTTTAATAATATAAATTTTATATATTATAAAATTAAATGTAAGATAAAAATAAAAAATATTTCATAACTAAGCTTGTTTAGGTTATGAATAGTTTAAGCTAAGTAATAAAGAGCTCTATATTTAAAATAAACTTGAGTTAATCTTTATGCAAATGATCTTGAACTACTCATAAATAGCTCTATTTATATGCACCCTTATGAACAAAGTAATGATAATTAATTTTTTTTTAAATTTACAGAATAGTTTCTCTTTGCTCATCTATAAAATATTTTTACTTATAATTCTATAATAGATATTTAGATTGCATAAATTAACAAAAAGAACACATATAAAAAATATAATATTACATGTTAAATTGTTTCAAAAATAACTTTCTTTTCATATTCAATTATTTACATAGCATAAAATTAAAATAATTAGGGAAGATATATTAAAGCAGGTATAACATTTTATGTTAAACTAGTTTAAAAATAACTTTCTTTTCATATTCAATTTACATAAAAAAAATTATAATAGTTTTAAGGCTTCTTCTAAGGAAATGGCAAATGTAAAAATGTCAATTTTGGAATTTCAATATTTAATATGATGGCATTTTTTTCAAAATTTGACAACTTTTAATTGAATACCATTTATGAATAAGCTTCACATCTAGATGAATGAATTTATAAAGAAATATAAATGAATAAAACTGAAAAAGTCTAAAAGAATTAAACAGAATATGACATATAATGAATTAACTTATAATGTAGAGTTTTTATTGTGATCATCACATAAGTCCATTTCAATTGCTATGGCAATTTAATAACAAGAAATTACAAAGTTAGTTTGTTCTAGTGTCTAACATATAAGTCCTTTTCAATCATTATGATAGTTCATCAATAGTTTACATATCATTTTAGTACTTAATTGATGTCTTATGTTATTTTAACTGTATATATGGCCAAACTTACTATGTTAATTTTTAATTAGTAATAAATGTTTAATTATTTTTCTCTTAACTTATAAATTGGACTTCTTGCTAATAAATTAGTGATATTTCATGATAGATTTCCTTCCATTAAAAAGAAGGTTTTTGAGTTAAAGGTGTAGGTCTTGGTATTCAGCATTACTATGACTATTTGGAAGGTCTTGTATCTATACCTTGGAAGAAGCCCTAAAAGATTCTTGGATTTTCTCAAAAGCCTAAGTAAAGTTAATACTACAATCTATACCTTCACCTTAAAAGCCTTATTTATTGATGGATTCCAAAAACCAGTGCTTTTGGATAGTTTTAGAATTAATCAAAGTTTTTTCTAACAATTTGTATGCATAATTTGGCCATAAATATAGGAATTCTACAAAGAATTTAGAAGGAATACAGACAAGAATCATTCCAAGTTCTTTGTAAAATGTTTATATTCATTGCTAAAATGTGGACATAAGTCCTATAATTGAAGGAACTCAGAGAGATTTTAATTCTTCTCTAATGTTAAATACTATGATCTACACCCTTCATATCAATATCAAAAGTTATATTTTATAGTTGTGGCCATTACATCAAATCATGGTTATCTTCAACACTCAAGTATATGGTCATAAGCACATGATATTTGTGGTTTGATACAATTACTATGATCATAAGATTTGAAGCATTTCTAGTTATGCAATATTAATGGTATATGTTGTTTTCCTATTGACCTTGAGGTGCTTGATTACTTTAATTTTCTATAAGGCTCCTACACTTCCAATGTTTTAATATGAAAATTGAAAAGTTACTTACCCTATGTGCTGTGACAAACTTTGATACAAATAGAGCAAGAAGCATATTCTTTTTCACACTAAAACATGAGAATTATAAGATGTTTATAGCAAATAAAGTAATCAAGCACCTTATGGTTAATAGATACAAAATTGATGGAATTAAACATCTTAGAAGCTATTGAGCAATATGAATGTAGAATAAGCACTTTTCTTTTTAATTTTATAAGGATGTCATGTATGTTTACTATAAATATAAAGTCTTTTGTTCATTATAAATAACAATTTTTTTGTTATATATATTCATGTACTAATATGGAGATAAATATATTGGAAGAATGTAAATTCATAATAGATTGTATCCTTTCCCATTTATTTCATTTACATTCAATTTGTTGTTGTTCTAATTAATTGTACAATAAAAATATCATAATGTAAGAAAGAATTTTAAAGCTATTGATTCTACTTAGATTATGATGTATTTTGGTTTAATATATATATGTGTGTGTGTGTGTGTGTGTGTGTGATGAGCATATAAATTATAAATTCTAATATATATTATGTGTATAATTAAATCAATTTTATTCTAATATATATAATTGGCCATTTTAGATTGATTCTATAAAGGTTTTTAGACTGTTCTTGACACAACTCATTTTTCAAACACTGTCAGTAACATAAATATACATAACTAGCATTATTGTGCTAACTAAATATCCTTACAAGCCCTACTAATACTACTAACTTCTTTATTTTTCTTTGATTTTCAAAAATATTTTACATATGTATATAGCAAAAATATTTTATATAGTGCACATATCTAAAAAATTTAAAACATATTTACATATAGTAAATATAATTTACATGTTATATATAGTATTTGAAAACTTTGTACATAGAAAAAAATTATAATATAGACAGAATTAGATTACAGACAACAGAATCCTCACTTTTGTATTAGTTTTGATGGAAGGTACATAATATCTCGCATTAATATTTAAGGTTTTATAAATTTCAATGCTTTTAAAAATTTATCTTACTATTTAGTTAATATTTGATTTTAAATTTTTTTTCTTTTTAAAAGTTCTAGAATATTAGAATGATACTAATGAAAGTGTTTGAAATGTATTTATTTTTATATGACCATTTTTCCAAGAAATTTCTCATTCATTGGAAATAATTTTAGAAATGATAAGTGCAAGTATTTATGAAATAAATTATTTTATTTAATAAAATATTGTTAAAATTATTTTTAAATGGTCATGATTAATTCAAGGCTTATATAAAAAAAATTTATGAGGATTTTTTTAAAGATTAAAAGTGATTTTAATAATTGTGAGAGAAAATATTTATTGAATTAAATGTTTGGAATGAGTAAATTATTTTTAAAAGTTATGAAAACTTGAAATATTTCTTGTAGGACTTTCAAATTTATTAAGCTATTACAAATATATGATTCATATGAATGTGTTAGGGGAAGATTGAAAATACATGAAATGAGATTTTAAATAAAACATGTTTTATGACATAAGTGGCTAAGATTTAGTAAAATAGAGTTGGGTAATAAAAGGAAAGGCTAAGATTTTTTATGTAAAATAATTAGTTTACTTCAACAACACAAAATAAAAATGCATAACTCCATATCTTATTTTCCTATCCCCCTTTCTTTCCTGCCTCAGGTACACCTTCTCTCCTCTCCTCCACTGACTTTTTTTTAGTTCTCTCTCCTTTTATCACTTTTGTAGTGGCCTTGCCATTAATAGGTAACATAGGATCGTTATAGCGTAAAATATGGCTAAATAGTTTTAATATAAACTTGAAATTATCTCAAATGGGCTTAAACCATTTCTCTTTTAACTTATTGAAAGAATTTAATTTAATTCATACTATTATTCAGCTTAATTCTACAAATAAAGTTGAGTCTATCAGAATTCAAAAAAATTTTCAAAGTTTGGGGTACCTCTCTTGGAGGGTCATTTGAAATATGTATTATTTGAAAAATAAAAATTCTGGTATTTGTTCCCCTTGTAATTTTATATTAAAGAGTAATTTTTAATGAATTTTTAGAAACTTAAAATGACCATTTTGAGAAAATGTTACTTTTAAAATTTTTTAAAATTTGACAATTTAAACTAAAACTTAAAATTTAGATTTTTATTTTTTAGAGTTTAAATTTTTTTAATTTTTTTAATCCAAAGAGGGGCATTTCCTTATTTACATTTACGTCTTAAATAAATCTATTTACTTAAACGACAGAAATGTAAATAAGGTGTTGAACTGTGACCTTGACCCAGACCACCCAAACCCAGTAAACCCAATAAATAGACTTGAAAAAAATCCTTACCCCGAGAGAGAGACAGAAATAGAAACAAACTAGATGCCCAAAATATTAATAAATATGCTCTCCTTTCAGCTCTTCTCTTCTTCTTATTCCTCTTCCACTTTTAACTACTTGAGATAACTCATTTTCTTCACATTCTAAAGCATTTTCTTCCACTTTCACCCTATTTTTCATTGCTTTCCTTCTCATTTCAGGATTTCTCTTGTTGGTTTAAGGGTTTGGAGATTTCAAAATTCCTCTTGCTAGTTTGCTGTTTTTGTTCTTTCTTTTGCCCAATAAGGTAATTCCTAAGCTTCATTCTCTTATTTATAAGTTAGACTGACTTAGATTAGTTAGTAGATAGCAAAAATTAGCTTGTTCTTAAGTTATGCTTAGAATGTGAAATTTGGAATTTTTGTAACAAGAATTCAATATTGCAAATTGGTATTGATTTATGTTTAAAATGCTATTTGATTGTTTGTACAAGGTCAAGGAACACTTCTTAGTGGCATTAGTGGTTTATGAAAGAAGAAGAAGTCAAACCTAAGCATATTAGTAATTTTGTGAGTAAATAATGTGTATTTTCACATTTTTATATATTTTCCAACTTCCTTTCAACTTTTAAATTATTAATTTTATTAATTTATTGATTATTTTATTTTTTATGCATTTTAATTTCATATATATGTTAGAGCACTAGGTATTCTTAGGATAAGCACCTTAAAAATTTTTCTTTTAAGTTATAGTTATACAGAATGATACTAGAATGGTATTATGATGAAGAATTTGATTTATGAGATTTATTTTGAAATGATGTATTATTGGAACCTTATTGTATAATATTCTTTGAAAGGTTATTATAAATGAAGTGATAATATATTGAATTTTCATGTATGCTTGTAAAATTAATTTTTGATGAGTTTGGAATAATTTGATATCGAAAATATTGATTACCATGGTTGAAAGCCCTGATGAGCTACTCATAGTTGAAAAAAATGTTTATTTCCAATAATTTTCCTATATAATTGTTACTTATATATATATATATATATATATATATATATATATATATATATATATGGTGTTTTGTTATTTTTATAAACTTATTTTGCGATAACTTTGGTTGGAAACTGTAGTTAATGATATTGATGACGTTAGCCTTGGTGCACCTTAGTTCAAACCCCAGTTAGCAAGAAAGTTGCTAACCCTGTGTGTTAGTCAATACATGTGGATTGATTTATGATAGCCTGATGGGTTGCTTTAGAACTGAGAAATTTCTTGATATTGTTATTTCATGAGTGGAATACTCATATTTGTTAATCATGACTAGAAATCTCCCATCCCAAATTGTAATTTTGATGGTTTATGTATTTTAAAATTTATTAACTTTGATTTTGATTACTTATTTGTCATGAATATATTGTATTGAAATTTTTACCATGAATCTATATTCATGATGATTTCCTATACTATGATTAAAGAACCTACTACTTACTTTTTGACTTGAAACTTATGTTTTAGTATTCTTCTTCTAATGAACATTCCAATAGGTATTTTATCAAATATGATTGTATAACTCTTATTATATCTTTTTGTATTGAAAAGCTATTTAATTATTTCTAAGAAAAAAATTGTGCCATGATTTGTCCCATTTCCATTGGAAATTCATATTATCTATTCATTGAGTTAATGACTCACTCTTTTTGTTATAATGTTTTTTAGATATGGATTTGGCTTCAAGTCCATCATTTATAGCTCCATAAAGAGAAAGGAGTATTCTCTTGTGGTGAGCCATAGACTTTGTTTATGTGGGCTTGATATAAAACTTCTACATATTTTTGAAAATTATGAAATTTTGAATATTCTTAGATATGCTCTATTAAACCTATGGGCAAGGTATGCTTCTATTGATTTACATGTATATGTTTTGTTATAATTATGAAGGATTGTCTAGATACAAAATGATATGGATATTTTGTTAATATATGGATTAACAGGTAAATGTTGAAAATTAAAAAGGTCCATGTAGGACTATATGCATGTGAAAACTTAATGAATGTATAATGGTTATATGCTCTCTTAAGTTTGAAATAGGTTATAGTTTATCCTATAATGTTTTAGGCTAGCATAGCCTATATGATTATGTTTGTCCTTTAGGGTCATGAGAGGGTAACGACCCTTCATTTCCAGTCGTGGCAACTTTCTTCCTTTTTCTCCATGATCTTTCTCTATGTCGAGGAGCTGTTATTGCTATGCTCTATCCCTTTCATTGTTGGTGTAGGTGTGATCGGCTCAATAATTAGTTTTTATGAGGCTTTTACAGCTTTACCACATGTGAGAGTTGTCAATGAGCCCAAGGATAGCTAGTAGGGAGGTAACTGATGAGCTAGTTTTCTTTAATCCATGCACGTTACTGGAACTCCCATGACTCATCTTCGGCTTTTTCTCAGTGATAGCAAGTTCGAGGAAGCTAGATAATGCCACCTTGACGTGCATATAGGGAGTTATTGTAGCTGTTAAGTTCCACCCATTTTCTAATAAGTTCCTCTTCAACCCGGCCATCAATCACTAGTGAAGCACTGCTGCTTTCATTCTTTTCATTTTCTTGCTTAATTGTAGTCCGATTCTACTAATAGGGGTTGTTGAGTGCACAGTACTACCCAGGGCCAGCACAATTATGAGCTTACCATCTTGTCGGCAAATCATTAAACCTTTACCATCGTTAGCTTGATCCGAACTCCTACAAAAGGAGACAAGCTCCTTAAAGTTGAAAATTCTATTATTGTGAATAAACAATTATGCACCCATTTATGTGTTTTAATACATATGATAATATACACATGAAAAATATGATCCTTTATGTTATAAAATGCTAAAATAAAATGATTTAAGTATAAATGGACTATTTTATGCCATTATCAAGGAGAATTCATGCAAGATACAAAGAAACTCACTTTATGCATATTCTAGATCTTTAGTAATATCTTTGAAAATTAATGTTTTTATACTATGGAGTGAAAAGACTATATGATTGAAGTCTTTTTTAGTGTCATATCTTAATATAGTGGAAAATTTGAATCTAATATAGAAAACTTTATTTTATTATATTATTTGAATACTTAGTATGGTATTGATAACATAAGAGTTTTATGTTCAAGAATATCAGGCTATTATATTTAAGTATATTTGTATTATCAAAATTTGATATTTCAATTGTTTTGCTTTGATTTATAAAAGTTGTCATATATAAGAACTTCTAATTTTTCAATGGTAACTTTCAAAAATGAAATATGATAGCTTAGTAAGAACAAGTATCATCAAATGAGATTTTCTAAAGCTTTGAATGATCATATATTAATATATATATATATATATATATATATATATATATATATATATATATATATATATATATATATATAGTGTGTGTGTGTGTGTGTGTGTTTATTCTTAAATTATGATGAAATAGCATATTTTTGGTTACTTATGACTAATTTAAGAAAAACATAATAAAATTATAATATAGAAAATAGAATAATGATTTGGAAAGAAAAGAAGTAAACTTGAAATATTTATAAACTATCATTATGAATTGAAAAGATGAATATGGATGCTTCGGAACCTCTAATGGTGGATCAACATTACTAGGTGAGTCAGTAGAGATTAATGTTTTAATGAAAGATAATTTGTTTGTTGTGAATTATATTCTCCTCGTTGATAGCACAAATTTCATATTCTTATGTCAGCCTAATACTGTGGTATAAGTGCAATTAGCTATTAAGTAAATGTTAATTGTTTAGAGTGTGTAACGAAAGCATGGTGATGTTATTAATCATTTCCAAAAGCTTATGTTCAAGCTCTTTTTATCACTTGTATGTTAGAAATTATAGTATGAATTGGGTTTAGATGTAAATGAGTATTATGGCTATGCATGAAGGCATGACAATGTTGTTATATAGACACTATTATATGTTAATGTCCGCTTTGTGTTAATAAGCAGATATCTATAATGAAATTGGCATTCAAATTGTGATTTGTAAAGTTAATTTTTATTGAATTTATTGCATTAAGTTATACCATGAGTGGCATTAAGATTGAAACTGTGACGGGGTTAATGATATGAAAGTTAAATGGGAAATTCCTGATAAATATTTGTGAAGTATATAAGATTGATTTGAGAGTTAGATGAGAAATTCCTAACAAACAATTGTGAAAAAGTATATAATCAACCCTGAAACCAAAAACAGCTACATGTATGTTTATTATAACTAGATATGTGATAGGATGTGATATTAAAAATTATTTATGTTTAGATATTACTATTGCTATGATTAAGATGATTTACTTGTGTTTAAGCCTTACTGGCTATTTATGATGTGATGTTTGCTCGGAATGAGTGGTATGTGATATGAAAATAATGTTGTATATTAATAGATAGTTGAAATTTGTATAAATTATGATATGAGATACAAAGTTCAGTCATGTGCAAGAGAACTCTCATTT
Source organism: Sindora glabra (assembly GCA_020226215.1). NCBI lineage: Eukaryota > Viridiplantae > Streptophyta > Magnoliopsida > Fabales > Fabaceae > Sindora > Sindora glabra. Next base: position 28,935,178 of record CM035231.1, read on the forward strand.
CGGGGCATGATTTCATATGTTTTGAAAATCTAGGAAGAATGGGCTATTAATATTTTTATCTTAGTACATGTCTAACTGGTGAATATTAATTATATAAATTGATCTCTTGCAAACTAGTGGTAGATGTATGCTCACTAAGTTCATGTGACTCATTTCATTTATTTCCAAAGTTTTCAAGTTAAGTTTTGAGTCTTATTGCATTCATGGAGAATTAAGACTTCCTTGCTAAAAGATTTGATAGTTAGGGATCTTTTTGGAATTAGGATCAGCATTTAAAATAGAGATTTGTTGATTTATTTGATGTGTCGAATTATTTATTTGTATATATGTCTTGAGATTGTATAGTATCTTATGTATGTTAATGCTGTGATATCTAAGAAAATTTATAAGTAGTATATTTTAAGGTGTGTGACCCTTAGGAAGTGTTTAAAAATAAGGGAGACTCTATCCCTCTAGAAATTTAGAAACTTCTATTAGATAGAAATAGTGTTAAATATTAATGCTTGTGAAAATAAAGTTTTAGAATCCATGCTAATCACAATTGGGATGTGTTATGACAAGGTATAGGTATATGTGTCAGACAATAGCACTAGATCCATATTCTATATTTATAAATAATATACCATAAGTAAAGAAAGTGGGTACAGAATACTTAGTGGGTGGAACTATCCGCCTTCTTTCCTAATAGGTATTTCCAATATGTAGTATTATTGATCAACTTAACATGTAGCAACCTATGTTGTGTATTATTTATAATTTTTTACTAGAGAATGGCTACAGTAACTATTAGTAAAAATTCACCAAATGGTTGTAGTTGGTATCCATGTTTCTCCTTATATTATCGATCTAGCCTTATCCCCTACCACCTTAGGCATGAAGCTATCAAACTTGTCCCTCTAACCTTTATCACTCCTTTTCTTTTTTGTGAAGGATGTAAATAACTTCTCCCATAAATTGGATATAAAATGGGTAGTTATACTCATAATAAGTATTGACAAGTTGCCATAGCATATATAAGCATCAACCATGATGGGACACCATAAGTATCAATCGTGTTCAAAAATTGTAGGCACCAACCATGATGAGATACTGTAGGCATCAAGCATGCATTTCAGCATCACATAACATAGGGTATGGTTAAAATACTAACTGCATCATAAGGGTTTTGTAAATAAAATTTGTCATTCTCACATATTCAATCTTCAATAACATATATCATTATCTTTAAGATTGATACACAATCTTTTCATTCATGATAAGTAGCTTAAGCATCATCAATTGTAACACAATTCTTATACATAATTTCATTTCATCATTTCTCATTTATAATCAAATTTCAAGGTTGATACTCATCCAATCCATTCAAGTAGTGATAACAGTCAATTCTTTAGATGTTTAGCAAAATGTAATTCAAGCATCATTCATGATCTATGATCATGTAATGTTATATCTAAAGTTGTCACATACAACCTTTCTATCTTCATTTATAGAAACATATAATTTTAATGAATAGCTATTAACATGATTCTAATATGATCAAACCTTTTATATATTCAAATCATTTCTTAAAGAAATTATAACTATTTTATTGACAATTACCTTGCATGTATCATGGTATTAGTACATTTCAAGCCTTCCAAGTCAATTCTAAATTTCATAAAAAATTATCCTAACATTCCTAATATAATGTTTCACATCAAATATCAATTAATTTACCTCATTTCTTCTCACAGGTATTGTTTACACAAAACCAAAAATCATAAATGCAAAATAGGACAGTATGGGGCACTTGCAATCCAAGCCTTTTTTGAGTTACTGAATCATATTTAATCATCAACAAATTTTGATATAACATTCATAACATGTTATATAAGGAATAACTTAAGTGTTGTTCAATAAATTTCTTGAATTTGCCCATGCATTAAAGGCATAAACTTAGAACTACAAAATTTGGATAACACTAGAGCTATTAAAATTAAACTATCATTTGGGTAACAAGTCAACTCCATTTGCCACCAAATTTTAAAAAAAAATTATTAACATCCTAGATATCATGGTTGAAAATTTTCATCATTCTTTTCATTCATTTAGTGTCTTAAAATGTTCAAAATCGAGAGCAACTAGAATAAGGGGTTTGAAATGGATAGTTTTGAGTATCTCACCTATAACTTAACTTTTCTTGCATGTAAAAATTTTCAATTTCATCTACAATCATCCTAACACTAAATATGACCTTAAAATATCAAGGATTGAAATTCTAAAAATTTATAACCATGATTACAAAGGCAAAAAGAAACATATCCTTAACATCTCTTTGATAGAATTTCTCCCTACGCTTCCTTATAGCAATTTTCTAAGGAAAGATCCTATAAATCATTTCATACTCATTCCAATACCATAATACCAATGTCATATCTCCATATTACCATTTATACATCATCAAAATCAAACCCAACCATTTCATAAATCATCTTCTCTTCTAATATAACTAAATCATCAAATTTCTTCAACTTTTCATGAAAAATTCAATAGGAGAAGAAGAAGAAATTGTCACTCACTTTAGGTTATATCATATCAAATCATAGCATTCCCTCTCTATAGAGGATAAAATCATATCCACACTATATATCGCATTATTACATATCATACTTTACAATGCATAATATTAATTTATAGTAAGCATCAGACATGGGTGTGGCCAAATAATTACTAACTAACAGTAAGAGTTTTACAAAAATACTATCCTACTAGACTACTAATCTTTACAATGAATTCCTTTTGGGTATTTAAACCATTTCCTTAAATTCCTAAAATGGGCAAAAATATAACTAACATATATATCTTACAAAATATCAATTTTTTGACATAATTTCATTCTTCTTAGGGACTAATCATATAGTCCATTTTACAATAAAAAAAAAGGCAACACCAATAGTCTTCAAAAAGATGAATTTTTAAATCATGAAAACAATCTTTAAAAATTACCAAATAAATATATGAGGTTGCTAACATGTTATTAAATCAAGAAAAAATTTATTCCATCATGATCTCATAATTTTCTTAATCATAAAATTTATCCATCTAATGTTGCTATTAGTTTCCTAACATCTTAAGGTTTATAATAAAGAAGTGAGGAACTAGGCACTAAAGTGTGGGGATGGGGTTAGGGTTTGGCATGATAAAGTGAGGAACTAGGAGTTGGGATTTAGGTCACTAGGGTAGGTGAACATACAATGTCAATTATTTAAATAAACTAATGTAATATTATAGGTATTAGATGTTAATTTTTAGAAAGCAAACAACGTTAAATGCTATTTCCTATGATGATAGAAACATAAATAATGATGATTTTTTCAAAATAAAAAATCACATTATTTTTATATTTTACAATAGTTTACTAATCCATGTGAAAACCATATATACTATGACATTGAATTACACGTTGATCATTTTTCAAGTGTCCTAAACATCCAATGTCAATTAACTATTCTATAATAGTGTATATATTGATCACAAGAGCTTGAAATACATTTTTGAGCAAAAAGATTTGAATTTGAGGTAACAAAAATGGATTGAACTAGTAAAAGATTATGATTACTTAATCTTCTTGGTGCTCTAGTCAGTATGCAAATTAGGGATTTGGGGGGCTATTACTTCCCTAAGTAATAGTGAAATTTGTGTTGGTAGAGAGGAATCAAGGGTCTCAAAAAATTGATATTTATTATGTTTCCTTAAAAAAAAAGGCAACAGGAGATAAAAATTGTGACCTTTGCATAGATGAGGAAGGAGTAATTCATTATTAAAGATGGCGTTAAGTTCTTTCTTATGAGTGAAATTAATTATTACATCAATCATATTACTTTTCTTATGTGATGCATTCGGGTGTAGCTAAAATGTATCATGATCTCCAAGATGTCTTTTAGTGGAAAAGGATGGAAAAGGATGTATTATAATATTTAACCAAATGTCTCACCTATCAAGAAGTAAAAGTTGAATATCAATAACCATTAAGATTACATCAATCCTTGCAAAATCATAGAATGAAAATGGGAAAGTATAACCATCAATTTTCTGACTAGGTTGTCTAAGTCCTAAAAAGGACATAATTCTGTCTAGGTAATAATGGATCATTTGACCAAGATAGCTCATTTCTTGGTGTTGGAGGGTATTCTTAAGGTATATGCCCTTGAGTATGAAAGAAGTTGGGAAAAATATTTAGCTTTAATAGAATTTGCATACAATAATAACTATTAAGCAAGCATTAAAATGGTCCATTTTAAAGCTTTGTATGGTCAAAAATGTAAATCTCCTATAGGTTGGTTCAAACTAGGAAAAGCTAAGCTTTTAGGACTAAATTCGGTAATAGTTGAATTAGAGAAATTGGCTTACAATCATGCAAGATAAAAAAAAAGTCCTATGTAGATAAGAGAAGAAGTGATCTAAAATTCTAATTAGGAGACAAAGTCTTTCTTAAAATTTCACTAATGAAAAAATTTATATATTTTGAAAAGAAACGGAAACTTGCACCTCACTACATAAGGCCTTTTTCCTATTCTCAAGTGAATCAAGGTCGTAGCTTATCACTTAGAGCTACTAGATAGCTTGTATGTCATCTATCTTATCTTTCACATTTCCATGCTTTAAAAATACATACTGGATGACTCACATGTCACTAAAGAGAAGCCTTTCCAATTATATGCCAAATTGTTATATGAGGAGTGAAGTGTGCATTATAACATAGTCAAAATTAAATATTATTAGTTGATAAAAAATTTTGCAATATAGTGAAACAAATAGGTTGAACCTTTAGTGATCCATTTGATATTATCCTTTCGTTATGATTTGCTAACAAATAAAATGCAAATAGAATGTAGAAAGAGAATAATATGCAGTTATGTAGTATCATATGTAGGAAGCAAAATGAAACTAATTGAATGTAAACAAGACAAGATGTGATTGATAGAAATAGAATGCAATTAGGGAGGTTTGATTCAAAGTTTAAGTAGAATGAACTAAAAGAAATGGAATTCAAAAATTAAAAAAAAGATACAAAATTAATATAACAAAATTGATCTAGAGATTTGAAAGCTCTTATGTTAATTAGTCATAGATTTAATACAATTAACAAGTCTAATTAATTTTTCAACCTTGAATTATCTAGAACCCTTGTAATAATTCATGAATTTTACACTTAATAATTATCTAGAATTTGATTAATTAAGATTAGCAAAAATTAAGCAACTACTATAATATGTAAAGCTAAATTAATATTGATTTTAAAATTAAATTAAGCTAAATTGAAGGATTAAGCCAAGAACCTTTGATTTAATTATTCAAGCCTCTATCCCTACATGAAAAATAGTTATTAACCTACTATAATTCAATATAAAAATAGATAAATATTAGAAATCATAAGATTGAACATAAATTATACCAAATTAGTATTCAACTTATGAAATTTTATAAGCAATTAGCATAAAAAATAAAGGAAAGAAAAAAATTAATTAAAGAAAGTTAATATTACAACTTAAGAACTTATAATCCAAATAGAGATGAACTTCAAATTCCTTGAATCAATAAGAAATTCAAGCCTCCATGACTGAAGAAGAAGAAAAGAAAGAAGAGTTACCGTCTAGAGTTGTGTAAGTGTTCTTAAATTTGGAGGCATAAAAGCCCTATATCTAATTTCCTAATCTCTAAAACCTAATGGAACTAAATCATATACTTCCTATGGTTACAAAGAATAATGCCTTGCTAATTTTAGAAGCCTAGAAACTAATTTTGCAAAACGATCCTACAAGAGTTATTGAAATGAAATTCATAGGTCTAACTTTTACCCAATGTAAAACCCTTCAAAAATAAAAAGTTTATTAGGTCTTAGGAAACTTTGGGCATTAGTTTCACATTGATTGGACTTTTGGAACCCTAGATATGGCTTAAAAATTGAAACAAGCTTAGCTTAGATAAAAATAGAGCTTTAATTTCTCGAATAAGTTAAACCTTCCAGACATTTGAATTAGGCTTTAACTCAAATATGAAAGTTATATAGTTTCCTTTAAGCTTTCCAATAATATAAAGATTAACCAAATCTAATATCTAAAACTTAAGATATAGCTAAAAATCTAAAACAATATAAAAATTTAATATTAATCAAATAATTTCAAATCATCATAAAACTATCCCCCAATTACATAACAAGGTTAATTCTATAAAATTAAACGTATATAACATAGTAAGAGATATGAAATATGAAGAAATAATATAGATAAAATTTTGCACATTAAATTCCCTCATACTTAGCCTTTGCACAACTTCCAGCAAGATGCAACTTTATTCAAAAGTTAAAAAAAAAACACTTACTTTCCAAAAATTCCAAAATCATAAATTCATAAGCAGGAAAAAATTAAAACCATTAAGAAACATAACATATTATGAACAAAAATCTTGATAAACTTAAAATTAACTAACATAGCAACTTTATTAAGAAAGAATAAATTAATATGGTAGATTTTCATAAATTCTACTGTCTAACTCTTAAATATTTGGCGTAAGTGTTTCACTTAAGATCATTCCATAAAATTGTTCTACCATTACCTTGCTAATCATTTAATCTCTATTACTTAAATCATATATGTAACACAAATCAAAAGGACTTTATTCAAGGTTGTATTGTGACTAAGGAAAAGTAAAGAAAAAATTAAGATATGAAAAGGTAAAAACTAAAGAAATTAATAGAGTACTTGAATTATAAACATAAAAGCTAATCATGAACAATTATTACTTAACATAACAACCCTAATTTCAAATTCAAGCACTCATCAACTTTTTTCTTTTTCCTTTCTTCAACTTTCCTTTTTTTTTGCCTTATTCTTCTTTTCTTCACTTTTTTTCATTCTTTTTTTCATCAATTTTCTCTTATTAACTTTCCTCTTTTTCTTTCCTTTTCAACTAACTTTTGAACTTGAAATTGATAAATTTTAACATGATATAAACACCCATGCACGCTCACATTTATTTAAAAATTCACCCCATAAAAATTTAAATGCTCTACTAATCTTTAGGGATGGTTAGGTAAATACACTTTTTTTGGAAAAATTTTCACAAGATAATCAACAAAAAAAAGGTAATTAAGCTTAAGGAGGCTCAATAAAGACAAAAATTCAAATATTAGCTATATGGCTCTAACCTAAACAAAGAAAGAATGTCTTTATAATTTTTGTGTATGCATATGCAATCTCAAAAAAAAAATCAAAGCAAGTTCTAGAGAAATAGAAATTATGGAAGAACATCACAAAAAAGGGAAAAAAATAACATAAACTTTCAGCATAGGGCTTAAAATCTTATAAACAAAGTTATACTTTGAAGTTTAATCCACTAATTCAAAATCTATCACTGCATTGATTAATTTCAAGAGTAGAATCATACATTTAATCATGTTATAAATCTTATCTGATTTCAATTGAATGAAAGATCTCTATGAATAGAAAGCAACTAAAAAAACTTAAAAATAAGTGAAAAAAACACATTTTTTTTAAAAAAATTCAATTTTTTTCTTTTTTTTTATTTACTTCAAAAGTATTAAATGAAGACACAAAACATAAAAGAACATACTAGAAGTCTCCCCCTCCACATTTAAATTTTATATGTTCCTAAATCTAAAGCATATCTACATCAAGAAAGATAAAGGATAAGGAAAATAAAAGAGAAAGGAAAGAGAAAAAAAGTTTAAAAACTTAGGTTACCTCATAAGAAGTGCCTTTCTTAAACATATTTGGCTAAACATGGCTTTAATTTCTTTACCTAGGATCTACATGATGATTGACTCCTTCCTTTGCCTCTAAATTGCTAACCCTTATATCATTTGTCAAAGAGGTTATTTGAAAATTAGGATCGTCCAGCATAATTTTTCTAATTGCTATTATCAAATCATTCTTTCTTGAATGTTCAAAATCATCTTGTATAATGAATTTGACATGATTAGGAAAATGACAAGAATAATTAGTGAGAAAGCACTCTTGTTCCTTTAAAAATTTAAATTTGTTAGGATCAGTAAAAAGTACTAAGTTAGTAGTAATAACCACTTTTACAAATTACATTTCTCTATACTCATCAATTTTTTCACATTTTGAAGCAATATTGTCCTCTTCACCTATAAATGCTGAAATATAAGCACATATGGTATACTTAACGTCATTATCATAGTAAATGCATTCATGGCCATTAAGACAATCTATAAATTCAAAAAGTTTGAGAAATTTCAACAAGCATGTCATCATAAGTGGCATCAACATGTACATCAAAATTAATAAACTCAAAACTAGCAATATAAAAAATAACAACATTAGAACCAAAAATATAAAAAAACATCAATATCATAAAAAGAATAAAAACTTAGAATAAAGGACATCAGTGCACTAAAGACTGAAAAGATTTAAGAAAGGACACAAAATTGTCATGTATAACCTAAACTAATGTCAAACCTTAGCTATCATACCATCAAAATTCATGGTTAATGCTCCATCTTGAACATTAATCATAATTTTTTCTAGTTTAAGAAAAATTTGGTCATGAATGATTTGGATAACATATGGAATGGTGAATGTACTTGAATTTTTGTATTTTTTCTTAGTAATTTTCTTTAAATGATGGTAGACACATTCACCCCTACACTTACTTTATCATCATTTCTTACTTTTCTTATATTCATGTGTAAATTTTTTTAGAAAGTTAGCATACATTTAAATTTGTTTCATCAAATCTAACATAAGGTATGTTAACTTCTACTTTTCTAAATGAATCAAAAATCTATTTTTCTTCCTTAATTTTCTTTAGTGGAATAACTCTTCTTGGAAAGGAAAGGAGATAAAAAATTAGTGGGAGATAGGGAGTTTAGGGATTGAATTTATCTCATTTTTATCATGTTTGATCTCCTTTTTTCGGTTACTTCTAGTTATTCTCTTTTGGTTCATGACTTGTCTCTAGATTTGAAGATAAAGGCTTGTCAACTTGCTTGCTACACTTAAGCATTATGATATTCATAACTTCTTTACTTCTTGTATTGCTAGAAGAAGGTTATCCTAAACCTTATGCTTTGAGCTCACTTATAGTAGAAGATAATTAGTTAATCTAAGTTTATAAATTAGGTGATTATGCTTTTTGTTCTTTGTTGAAATTATAGGTTATTTATACTTATTTACTGAACCAATTTTCTAAAAGATCATTCAGAAAAGGTTGAAGTTGAATTTGGTTAAGGAATAGGATTAGGTGGAATTGTGGTATAAGATAAATAATGTGGAACCTTGGCCAAAATTAGTACCATATCTAAAATTTTGATTTGCTCACCAACTAAGTATTAATTAGGCTATTGTTACTAGTCCTAGTATTGAGATTTTCTAGAAGAGATTTCTACTGCATAAGTTTATGGAGGTTGATATTCATCATCTTACATTGTAAGACACAAATCAAGTGAGATGAGTTAGGCAAGAACACATACCACAAAGTCTAGCAAGAAGAGGAGCTTGAAGTTACTATCGTCCTATAGCCATTTTCCTTAGTGAGGTCCAATATGTGCTCCATTCTTTGCTGATTTGAATTAAAGAAATTCATCTTATTTACACCTCTAGTAATAGTTATAATTCTAATTTTAAATTTGTTAGGAGTTTGCTACTATAGTAATTATTAAATTCCTAGCATTCATAGAAGTTTTATCTACTAATACTCCACCACTTGTAGCATCAATTATACTTCTATCCATCGGGAAGGATTCCTTTATAAAATATTGGATTAGGAGTTGTTCACTAATCTGGTGGTGCAAATAACTTGAACATAACTTTTTGAATCTTTCCCAATACTCATATAATGTCTTACTAGTCATTTGCCTTATACCATATATATTTCTTTTATAATTGTAGTAACTCTTAATGTAGGAAAGAATTTCTTAAGAAACAACTTTTTTATATCATTTCAGTATATGATAGAACCTAGTTTAAGTAGTACAGCCTAATCTTTGGCTACATCAATAAATGAGAAAGGAAATGCCTTTAATTTGATGTGATCTTCTAAAATGCCATAAGGTTTCATAATTGATCAAACCACATGGAAACTTCCTTCAAGTACTTATGAAGGTCTTTACTTGCAAAACTATGAAATTTAGGAAGCAAATAGACTTGTCTAGTTTTAAGCTCAAAGTTAGCATTAAGTTCAAGATATTAGATGCCTATCGGATAGTAAGTAACATTAGAAATAACCTAATTCTTTTAATGTTTTAGTTATTTGCCATGTTATAATTATTTAGGAGATTAGGCTAGGGGGGTTAGGGATGTGATAACTACCTATACTTCTAGTCCTACAAAGCAAATGAAAAGTTCAAAATTTTGATGGATGCATCACAACATAATCAAAATTAGATATTACTAGTTAATATAAAATTTTGCAATATAAGGGAAATAACTAAGTTGAACCTCTAGTGGTCCACTTAATATTATCCTTTCATTATGATTTACTAACAAATAGAATACAAATAGAATGCATATAGAATGTAATTATACTGATATAGTATGCAGAAAGCAAAATGAAACTAACTAAATGCAAATAAGATAAGATGCAATTGATAGAAATATAATGCAATTAGAGGGTATGATTCAAAATTTAAGTAGAATGAACTAACAAAAATAAAATGCAAAAAAACAAAAAGGTAGAAAATTAATATACGAAAATAATTGATACAAGAATTTGAGAGCTTTTGTATAGATTAATCACAAATCAAATATAATTAACAAGTTTAATTAATTTTTCAACCTTAAACTATCCAAAACCACTGCAATAATACTTGAATTCTATGCTAGATAATTATGTAAAATTTGATAAATTAAGGTTAGCTGAATTAAGCAATTGTCATAATCCATAAAGCCTTATCAAAATTGATTTGAAAATGTAATCAAGCTAAATAGAAGGATTAAATCAAAAACCTCTAATTTAATCATTTAATCCTCTATCCCTATATGAAAATAGTGATTAACCAGCCGCAATTCATTATAAAAATAGATAAATATTAGAAATCACAAGGTTCAACATAAATTATATCAAATTAATATTCAATTCATGTAATTTTGCAAGCAATCAATACAAAGAATAAGGGAAAGTGGAAAATTAGTTAAAGAAAGTTAACATTACAACTTAGCATCTTATAATCCAAATAAAGATGAACTTCAAGTTCCTTGAATCAATTAAAAACTTAATCCTTCCATGATTGAAGAAGAAGAAACTTAAAGAAAGAAAGCTATTGTCTAAAATTATATAGAAGTGTTGTTACCTTTAGAGGCATAAAAACCCTATATTTAATTTCTTGATCTTTAAAACCTAATGGACCTAAATCATGTACTTCCTAAGATTACAAAGAATAGGGCCTTACTAATTTTACAAGCCTAGAATCTAATTTTATAAAATAATGCACTACAAGAGTTATTGTAACGAAATCTTGTAAGTTTGATTTTTACCCAAGGTAGGACTACTAAAACTATGTAATTTCAATAAGCTTCAAGAATAAAAGTTATAAAGCCAAGTCTTAGAAAACTTTGGCACTACTTTCACATTGATTGGACCTTTAGAACCCTGGATACAACTTGAATACCAAAACTGGCTCAACTTGGATAAAAATAAAGCTTCAATTTCTTAGTTAAATTAAATCTTCTAGATGTCTAAATTGGCTCTAATCAAAATTATGAAAGTTTTAGAGCTTTCTTTAAGCCTTTTCAATGATATAAAGATTAACCAAATCCAATATTAGACACTCAAGGTATAGCTAAAAACTTGAAATAATGTAATAATCCAATATTAACTGAATAATTTGAAATCATTGTAAAACTAACCCTTAATTACATAATAAGGCCAATTCTATAAAATTAAGCATATATAATACACTAAGAGGAATAAAGTAGGAGGAAATAATATAGATAAAATATTGCAAATCATGGAGTAATTGGTTAAAATATTTGATTGCCAATTTTAAAAATTGAGATCAAAGGAAGTACCATCAATAAAGGACCTATAGGAACAATATGGAATAGAGAATGCCACTTGAAAGTTAGAAAAGGATATGAAATAAAGACATCCTCACTTGTTTAGCAAGCTTTGTAGCTTAAATCTTGTTTAGTAAAATAGGTTGTCCTACATACCATTTTTAAGAATTTGGGGATGAATTCTTTTCAAGGGAAAGTACTGTTACACCTAAAAAAGTTAAAAATTTTTAAATTCATATAATTAATTGATTTTGTATAAATTAAATGAGATTAGTTTACTTCAATGACATGTTTTGAATCATAAGTGATATATTTTGAATATTATGGATGAATTATTGAGACAACAATATTTAATATTTTATAAGTGGTGGAATGAGAATTTTATAAGGGTTAAATGAAGAAAAATAAGTTGAGTAGTAAGGTTTAAGCTTTTAGGTTATTAAGAGTGAGTATATGAGCATAGAAGAGATTGAATATACATTTCCAAAAAAACCCCTTATACATTATTCCTCATTTTATGAATGCTGGAAATCGCGCATCATACATGCACAGCGGAATAAAAATTTTGTACGATTTCCACCAAGGATCCATGCGACTTTAGGACACCATAAATTAGGGATTAGGGTTTATACCTTTTGGCAAAAAATCTTCTGTCCGCTACATAGTAAATCCAATCTGCTTCTATCCGTTTTCCAATCCAATCTGCTCTCCAAATCACGAACCGGAATAGAAACTAGAAGATCAGATCACCAGTGCAGCGTTTAATGTGGTTGCACCTCTATGGTATCCACACGAACCCGTGAATCACCAATGAATGTCCACACGAGCATCGGCTGGAATTGATCTCCTTTCACCTTGTAGTGCTAGCTACGCCTCTTCAGGGGTTTTGGTCAAGGAAAGGTGCTAGGGTTTTTCTATGCCTTTTTGGGATGTGTGAATAATGATAATAATGTATATTATTATTACCCAATAAGCCTATTTAAATAGATGCATAGAAAAACCTAACCTATTTGGGCTTTATCCCATGTAAAATTATAGGCTTACTATTGGGTCTTATAATTATAACATGAATTCCCAAATATTAGGCCCAAACAATTTGGTCCATTAATTCCAAATTTACTAAGCTCTAAGTGTGCGACTCTACAGGCTCTCATTACATTAGCAATGACCATTGATCATATTAATGATCATAAACAATGATTGATGTCTAGCAACACATCATTGTTACCCAAGCAATGAGAAAGTCGGTGATTTGACTAAACCTTTACACGTGATCATCACCTATGTCCTTTTGTCCTATACATCTAGATTGAGCATGAGACATGGACCGTGTCATTCCCGTATAGCCCAATCTTAAGGTTTCTTGATTCTTAAGTAAGCTGATTGAAACAAATGTAATCGACATCCCATGTCAATTCATCTGAGCATGGCCATGCATTTTCTCAGCTTTACTTAATCAAGGGGCCCATAGATGTTACTCATGTTATATAGGAGGGACAAATCCCATCTTGATCATACAAACCCCTCCGCATGATATGTGACATATCCAATATCTACCCTTACATTCACTCAACCATTAGTGGCATAGAATAGTATCAAAATATGAAACTCACATGTAGGGAACCTTGGTGATCTCAAGTTAAAGGACCATGTTAATAATGATCACTAAAAATCACTCATAACACTCATATAACGATCCATGTAGTGTTCTTAATATGGGTCAGTCCAGTATATAAGTTCTCTAACTTGTACTCATGTGTAAACTTAATATCCCATATAAGCCTTCACACATGCTAGTCTTAACATATCAAAGCAACCTAATCCACAATGATATATGACTAGGGACATTTAAGAATACAATTATTCTAAGGTTATTATCATAATTGAATATATTACGCAGATAATATATATAAATATAATAATTGAAATTGCCATTAAAATAACATGATTCAAAATTACAATCACTAATATTATTGATTTTAGGGCATATACACTAACAATGAACACCTTCATCTTTTTTCCTTTCATTCTCCAAAACTCCATACCTCCCATTATTCTCCCAACCTCTTATTTATCCACTCACTAAATTTGGCAAGATCAAGTGCAATCATCTTTAATTTCTTCATTTAACAAAGATAAACACACTATCATTATTTTAAATTTCTCTCCATCACTATTTAATTTGATGAGGACTAGGACTATTTAACTTGAAAGGAAAATTTGGAACCTAACCACAAAAAAAATCTCAATATTGATATGATTAATATTAAATATTGTTAAATTTAACCTCTTAGGATTCTCTTTTATATTTGGTAAATGAATATTTTATCTTAAATTTATTAATTTTGTTAGGAAATTATATTTTATCTATGTTTTAAGTTTTATTGGATTTTGTTGAAATGTAATGATTTGTGAACTTAGATCGAATTTAATGTTAAAGAATGGTTGTATAGATTGTTAGTTAGGTTCATTAATGCTTAGGTGATGGTTTGGTCAATAATAAATGAGTAGGAGTGCATTAAATGCCAAATGAATGGTGAAAAACTTTATTAAAAATTTATTATGCGCATACATAAAACACTTCATGAAGCACCTTTTTGGGCTAAAATTATAGTGAGCTGGGAAATGTTTATGAAATGCTTTGTAATGTAAAAATGCTGCCAAAATCCTTAAACACTTCATGAAGCATATTCCAAATTACTCCTCTAGCCCAAATTCCTATAAGATTGGGAAGTGATTAGTAAAGCTTTTCAGTTTCTTCTTAATGCTATTAGAAGGACCCAAAGTGACTCGTAAAGCACTTCACTTGCCTTATTTCTTGTTATAAAAATCTAACTTATTACCTTTGCACTCATAAATGCATAGTTCACTATGAAATTGTTGTATGAACATATTATTAAGGATCCTTACTACTTTTAAACATATGGAAGGTAAATTTGCCATGATGTACATTGAGAATGTGATTGATGAGTTGCCTATAGAGTAAAAGTGAATATTTTTATGAAATTGTGAATTGAGATTTACCATGTATGGCTATGCAAAGAGGCATGGTCTTAAATCATATTATAAGTTGAATTGCAATGATATTATAAAATGAATGATATTGCAATGTGAATTATTCTATGAATGAAAATAATAATATGAGATAAGGGTAGGATATTAAAGTGCCATGATTAGTGTACTAATTGTGTATGATAAGGACTGATCCTAAAATGATAAGATTGAAAATTGTATAGGAATATGATTGATTCGAAAAACACATAGAGGAAAATTATTTGATTTATGTGTTTATTGATATTATTATTATTAGGATTGGAAACCTCTCTTGGCTTGTTTGATAGATAAGATCCTTTTAGATAATTGGCTTTGCAATAATCATGGCAATGACATATGGCCAAGCATTTAATGTTTGAAACTCTATAAAGCACAAAAACTTAGAGTATTTATTCTTATCTCTTTTATCCTTATTTTATTTTTTAGAGTAATTTATATAGATTGATAGGTAGAATATTCCTTATTAAATCCTATGTTTACTATATTATAGGATTAACATTTTAGATACATAGTAAGGACTATTCTACTTCTCCATTATAAGAAGTAATGACACCCTTCTTTCAAGGGCTTGACAGCTATCTTTTGTCAAATTGGTAGCAAAGTATAGAAATTGGTACACTTGCATTTGTAAGATAGTGGAATTAAGTAGTATATTAGGTCAAATTATTTTTTTGACTAGGTTATGGATAGTAGTCCTTGACTTGGATAGTTTTAGTAATGAAATTTTCAAAAAATGAATGAAATGTGGATGTTTCCTAATGAATGAGTACAAGATAAAATTGGAACACTTTTTATGTTTACTAATGTATGGAAATAAGATGATAGGATTATTAGAAGAATAATTCTATACTTGTCATGGCCAAGTTGGGTCTTAAGAAAAATTCTCTCATCCATAACTTTTCGCAAAGGTAGTCCTATCACTAACATAAAGCATTGTGCTGCACTGTGCAATGTGAAATCCAATTACAAGAAACCTAATTCATGCATGGACATGCTGGGATTGGGAGCCAAATAGACATAAAGTAAATTAACTGATCCCAATGAACGAATCCATGCAAAACATTAGATGAAGATAAGGATTAGATTACATTTTCTTAAATGCTTCCGAGGTTTGATTGGTGATCATCCTTTTCAACTTCTTTTTGGTTGAAAACTCCGAGGTATCCACATAAATATGTGAATCACCAGCAAACGTCTCACATCCACTAATTATAATTCACCACTTTTTATTTCGTAGTGCTAGCTACGCCTTTCAAGGGGTCAAAGGGGCTGCTAGGTTTTTCTATGTTGAGGATGTGTGAATAATATCAATATTATTACCTAACAAGCCTATTTAAATAGGTGTAAAGAAAATCCTAACTAATTAGACTTTATTCCATATATAATTATAGGCTTATTATTGAGCCTTATAATTATAACATGGAATTCCTAACTATTAGGCCTAAACATTTTGGTCTATAAATTTCAAATCCACTAGGTTCTATATGTGCAACCTTACAGGCTTTCTTTACATTGGTAATGATCATAAATGACATTAATGATCATAAATAATGAGCAGTGTCTAGCAACACATCATTGTTACCTAAGTAATGAGAAAGTTAATAATTCGATTAAACCTTTACATGTCATCATTAATTATGTCTTTTTGTCCTAGACATCTAGATTGAACACGAGACATGGATCGTGTCATTCCTGTATAGCCTAATCTAAAGGTTTTTTTATTTCTAAGTAAGTTGACTAAAGCAAATATAATTGACATCCCATATTAATTCATCTGAGCATGACCATATATTTTCTTAACTTTACTTAATCAAGGGGCCCACAGATATCACTCCTATTACATAAGAGGGGCAAATTCCATCTTAATCACACAAATCCTTCTACATGATATGTGACATATCTAATAACTACCTTTGCATTCACTCAACTATGAGTGACATAGAGTAGTATCAAAATATGAAACTCACATATAAGAAACCTTGGCAATCTCAGGTCAAATGATCATATTAATAATGATCATTAAGAATCACTCATGACACTTATATAACAATCCATGTAGTATTCTTAGGGTGGGTGAGTCCTGTTGGTGTGTGTCCTAGGAGCTAATCATAGAGATGATTGTAATATTACATAATCTATTATGTTTCATTTTTGGTAATATAATTATTTTATTTTATTTTATTTTATTTTGTGCAAATTATAACTTAAATATAATAATTATCCTTGGAATAACTTTGCTATTCTTAAAATGCCCCTAGTCAAGTATTATTGCGAAAAAGATAGTAATAATACATCGAGACTAACATGTATAATGACTGATGATTAAATCATGGATATGTGATATCAAGTCAATACATGAGTACATTGTTACAAAAAGGATTATGATACAAAGTGTTGATCACATATTAGGTCGATGTCAAATCACAAACATTCTTACTACTTGAGTGGCAGTGATGTATTGCTAGATACCGTTCACTGTCTATGGCCCAAAGATGAGTTATTGTCAACATAGTAAGAACCTATAAGGTCACACAAAAGGAGTAGGAATGAGACAATAATTAATTGAATTTTAGTTAGACTAAAACTCAATTAATTGAACTTATTTTCGTGCATATATATATTATTAAGATAATAATATATTTATTCACGTAATATATATGTGATATATATTATATAATATTATTTGATATTAAAGTAATATCAGATAATTATGTTATTAGATATTAGATAATTATATTATGAGATAATATTATTAACTAATATTAGATAATTAAAAGATAAGTCATATCTCTTCCCACTCTCTCTATGATAAGGATAAGGTAATAGTTATTTAGTGTGATTAGGATTTTTTAAAGTATTATCCTAGTAGGACTAGGATTGTGATATGCCTTAGTTCTATGAAAGGACTTAAAAAGGTAGCATATTAAAAAATACACATTAGCTTCATTCAAACCCTAAAATCACTCTAGAAAATGCCCATTCCAATCCTAGTAAGAGAAATGAATCCTAGCAGCTTTGTGGAGGAAAGAAGTTGTTATTCACTCTATGTGGATATCATAGAGACGCTGTACCTTCTGGCCAGTATTTGATTCATCTTGGTCTTTCAAGGATTCGTTCAGAAAGAACACGAGCAAAAATAAGGTAAAATCCTAACACTGATTTATAACTTTTGCATGGATCCTAGGAAGGATTTGGATAAAAAAATTTTAAAATTCCGCTGCATATGTTGATCCGAAACCTAATAGGTCCAGCATACAAGTTCTCTAACTTGTACTCATATGCAGACTTAATATCTTATATAAGTCACCTCACATGCTAGTCTTAACATATCAAAGCAAGCCAATCCACAATGACATATGACTAGGGACATTTAAGAATACAATTATTCTAAGGTTATTATCATAAATAAATATATTACGTAGACAATATATGTATAAATATGATAATTGGAATTGCTATTAAAATAACTTGATTCAAATTTACAATCATCAATATGATTGGTTTTATGGCATATTCACTAACATGACATATATGTAAAATTGCAAAAATTAAAGGTGACATTTACTGTAATAATGGTCTCTAGAATAGTTACTGCTTAGGGGTTGGCATTATAAGTGCTAACACATCCTCCCATCTAGTCACAGAAAAGGTCAGCCCCTTTCTTAATTAAAAGTCCACTAAGCTAGCTAAGCATTGGTTATAGGAGCCAGCTTCTCTTGGTGAGTAGTGGACTTAAAGGTTAACTAGACAAATGCTATAAAACTTAGATGTATAGTCTACTAGTAACTTATCTTTTCTAGTAAAGCACAAAACTACTTTTACTACTATTGTATTTATTGTTGTGTTCATAAATGTTACTCTTCCTTCTCACTATAACTTTGTCATCTAATTCATATTAAGCCTCTATCTCATATTATCAATAATGCTCACTCTAAGATGCTTAAAATTAACTTCCAAATGTCCCACTTGATGACACCTTAATAGGATGATGAATCCTTTAAGCCAACACCATGTACAATAGCCTGAAAAAGGTCAGAATGCTTCTCAGTTTCTAAAGCTATATTTAGGATATTGTTCTTTTTAGTTAACTCAAACTTACCTTAGGAGGCTTATTGCATAAGAGTGACTTGTAGCAATAAAAAAAGAACAAATAATTATATTCAACTTAAGTGAAATGGAAGTCTTAAAATCAAATAACAAGTTTTGATTTAATTCTCAACACTTATAATCCTCTCTGCAAATGGTATGACTTTTTAGGGTCTTATATTGCCACTACTTATATCTTTACCTCACTTTTAAAGCTCTATACAAGAAGTGGAAGGTTCCTCATTGTTACCTTCACCCACAACTCTACCATGCCTCTTAGCCAACAATTCCTTCTCTAGCTTATGGTAACCTTCACAAAAGAACTTGTGCGGATATATATTCTTTTTTCACCTCTTATGATTAAACCTACTTAACTTCTATTAAGTAAAGGGTATATTAGATTATAAGTACAAATGATATACAAATAAGACAATAAGATGAACTAGATGTTAAAATGTAAAAATTTTACCTTGCAATGCTCATTCGTACATTATTTTTAGAACTTATCCTATAATTGCTCTTTGAAGAAGTTCCATTGCTCAATTAGGTTTATTTTAGTAATAGTCTCAGGATTGATGTATTTCCATCTCAATGTTGTCTTGAATTCCTTCCACTAGGTTATTGTATATGACAATACTTTTCTATGCATTTATGTGATATTTGGAGTATGAAAGGAATTCTACAATAAAAAAATTAAATATCAAATTAATTGTGAGGGTGTTATAAATATTATTTTTCATGTCTATAATATAAAGCTATCCAAATCAAATGCATTTATCAAGATCACATTATCAATGTTATGCTTTAATTTTATGAGGATTTTTTTTCCAATAAGTATAAGCTATTAACGTTTTGGACCATATAGCCATTCTAATATAACTAGTATATGTTAATTCATTTTCTCCTTTTGATTACCATTTTTCATTAAATTCAACAAGCAATTTATCACCCCTAGACTATGTTGTAGTAATAATGTTCAAAGTTATAGGACCCTATGCGTTCTTTTGCTAAAGGTAGTTACGTTTTCTAAAGGATCCATACTAAAGATATTGCAAAAAAAAAAAATGTCGATCATACATAGGAAAAGTTGTAGGTTGACAATACATAATGATGAACAAAGTAGCAAATATACAATTGGTCCTTACAACAAATGTTGCACTAAATTACATAGCAAAACATATTACTTGCATGATAAGCAACTAAATTCATCAATTATTAGGCTTTATAGACTCCTCCACCAATTTATATAACCTTAGAGCAAGCTAGAATCATTGGAATATATAATAAATTTGATTTTATGCTTTAAAAAGACACAATAGCATCCAATGGCAATGGTAACAAATAAAAATGGTAGAAACATGACCATTAAAGACAAACTACTATAATTTACCTTTTAACAATGGTTGTTTTAGGGATTTGATGTTAGTTCCCACATGATGTATATATAGATGTCATTGTAAATCTGATACATTCAACATTAATTTTTAAAACAATGATGAATGCCAATAGCAACATCATTTTTTATGCAATAAAATTAATATGTTTAATTATAGCATAGTGTTCAATAATTGAAATACTATGTTAGATCTGATTTAGTAATTAATGTTAATAATTTCAATTAAGATGTTAAATTTATTAAATAACTGACATTATTTATTAGTTTTTTTCTAATTTTTAAGAATTCTTCAAAACCTCACTATTTACAAAGTAGTATCTAAACTTAGTTATAGAACATAGTAACTCATAATATTTCTATACAAGTAGTAATAGCAATATTCAAGCCTCATCTCAATGTCTCCATGATTAAAACTAATATCCTAAATACAATAAATAGGTAAAAGAAGAAAAATGTTGCATTTATATAGGTATGAATAGTTGAAGATATATAATATAATAAAGTTTCAAAAATTAGAATTAATCCTTCTATATATTGAGAAGGAACTTCAATTGTTTTCTAATGTCATGGCCATTGACAAAGATATATGTGAATCCCATTATGGCAAAATAAGGATACAAAAATGATAGAATTGATGTTGCGGGTGAAAAATTAATATAATATGCTTCTATTAGAGAGAAATTTATTACTTAATTTATGCTATTAAAGTTAAATGTATTATGTATTATTTGAGTTTCTCATGTCATTTTTTCCTTTTCTATAAAAATATCCATTAATTTACATTTGTAAGGAAGAAATCTATCACCTTTTCTTCAAGAAACCTACATCAACCAAAAGGCTAAATAATGAAATCATAAACAAAGAATCCAAAAAAATTATTATAATACATAACAAGTAGATTTTCTTAATTAGGATTAGAGGAGAAATGAATTATTCGAATAGACCTTAATATTAAGAAGAAAATACTAGCAAGAGTAAATAGATGTTTAAATTTGACTAAAAATGATCTCTTATATGAAGAAATTCTAATGGACTACTCGATTATAAAGGAAAATTAATTATTTAATCATTTTATAAGGCATTCTATGTAATATATTTATAATTTAGGGCTTAAGATAGGATTTCAATTTTGACTATTGCCTTTATTTTCACAAGTTTTAAGGAGAGAAAAATTACATTGTTTAAGTATTCCATATTAGTTATAAACTAAAACTGATGCAATAAGCCTAATGATAGCTATACATTTCCACATTGGTTGTGCTAAGATCGGGAGTCAAACAAGCATAGCAAAATAAATTAATCCCAAGCAACGGATTCATGTAAAACATTAAATTAGAATAAGGATTCATTCAATACCCTTAATGATGACTCAAGAACTTAATCGTTAATCACCTCTTTAACTTCTTTTTGGCCAAAGACTACGAGGTATCCACATGAACCCGTAAATCACCGATGAACGTCTACACGAACACTGGTTGGAATTATTCTCCTTTGCCTCGTAGTGCTAGCTACACCTTTTCAAGAGTTTTTGGGTTAAGAAGAGGTGCTAGGGTTTTTATGCTTGGGATGCGTGAATAATAATCCTATTATTGCCCAACAAGCCCATTTAAATAGGTGCATAGAAAATCCTAACTAATGGGGCTTTGTTCCATGTATAATTATGGGCTTATTATATAATTATAACATGAAATTCTCAAATATTAGGCCCAAACAATTTGGTCTATGAATTCCAAATACACTAGGCTCTAAGTATACGACCCTACAGGCTCTCATTACGTTGGCAATGATCATTAATCATATTAATAATCATAAACAATGAGCAATGTCTAGCAACACATCATTATTACTTAAGTAATGAGAAAGTTGGTGATTCAACTAAACCTTTACACGTAATATCATCTATATCCTTTTGTCCTAAACTTATAGATTGAGAGCGAAACTTGAGGTTTCTTGATTCCTAAGTAAGCTGATTGAAACAAGTGTAATTGATATCCTATGTCAATTCATCTGAGTATGGTTATGCATTTTCTCAGCTTTACTTAATCAAGGAGCCCATAAATGTTACTCTTATTATATAGGAGGGATAAATTCTATCTTGATCACACAAACCCCTCCGCATGATATGTGACATATCCAATAACTACCCTTGCATTCACTCAACCATGAATGACATAGAATAGTATCAAAATATTAAATTCACATGTAAGGAACCTTGGCGATCTTAGGTTAAAGGACCATATTAATAATGATCACTAGGAATCACTCATGACACTCATATAACAATCTATGTAGCGTTCTTATGATGGGTCGGTCCAGTATATAAGTTCTCTAACTTGTACTCATGTGTAAACTTAATATCCCGTATAAGTCACAACACATGCTAGTCTTAACATATCAAAGCAACCTAATCCACAATGATATATGACTAGGGACATTTAAGAATACAATTATTCTAAGGTTATTATCATAATTAAATATATTATGCAGATAGTATATATAAATATAATAATTGGAATTGCCATTAAAATAACACGATTCAAATTTATAATCATCAATATGATTGGTTTTAGGGTATATACACTAATAGGTTGTATAATAAACTAGTGTTGAATTTTAATTTATCAATTTATTGCTTTCACTACCCAAATATAATGTTACTATTTCACATAAGTTATTTTTATAGAAATGAAGTTGTATATTATTCATATCAATTAATAATAAATAATTGATGTGGTATATTATTTTTTTTTCAAATAAAATGTACCTTTGTTACAACTCTAAAGACTAAAACCAAACCTATTATGTAAATAGAAAGATCGATACACTTACTGATGTAAAAATGAATCACCTTTAAAATAACATTAAAACATAAAACAACATATACAAACAACTTTTATAATGCAAATAAAATAATATATATATATATATATATATATATATATATTTACAAGTAATTGCTTATAAGCACATCACATACAAATTTTTCATTTAAAATTAAACCCTATAAGTTTATATTTAACAATGTTCCCTCATGCTAATGCCTTTATCTCTCTCAATACATATGCAACCTATTCATCCTAAAAGGTTATTGAATCTTTTGCGTTATAGGATCCTATGTTACCTTGGAAGAGTTACATGTTTACATATAAAACTTGATAAGAAGATAGAATTATATATTTTCTATAAGTGTCTACATAATTGAAATTCAAACAAATTATCATATCAAGACTTCCATTGCTTTTCACGTGCTTGACCATGTTATCCATATATTTACACATATAGTATCCATATTCCATATGGCCTTCTCATTTGGGACACTACAACAAACTAATGCAAAATAATATCAATTTTATGTAATAATGATCAATTACTATATTAGATATCCAATATACATAAGAATTTTACTTTTACTTCCACTTATTCAATGTTAACCTTGGTCAAGCCTTGCAACATATTGTAAATGTTCATTAATGTTGTGAATGATTTCTTCCAATCCTATTGTAGTTTGCATCCTAGAGGATCAAACTAGTAGATCATCTTCTCTTTAGAATAAATCACACTTAACATTTAATAGTGGCTACAATATTATTAATATTAAAGTAATAAAATGAAAAAAATATAACCAGAACTAGATTAAAGTCCATCCTTGCACCAACATACTTTTATAGAATGGTATCATATAGCATTATCACTTCTTATTCATTGATATGGTTTTGTTTATGTACAAGTTCTAAAAGTTTTATCTTGTCCCTAATTTTTGCACCTTGTTTGGATCTAAGAAACTAAAATAGGAACCTAAATTCTTCTCTTTGGCATCATAGTATAAGTGCTTATAATTTTTAGAATGAATAAGTGTTAGAACTAATATTGTTTAATATGTGCACAAATTTAGTAAAGACTTGACAAGTAAAGATGAACATATCTCATCTAAGTTATGATAATTGAAACATTTAATTCCTTTCTATTTAGAAGTGATGTGCACGGTGCAACATACCAAAATTGTATTAAAATTGGTTGTTGAAAAAATAATGTAAAATAGTGGCACAACCAAGTTGTATCCCTAATGATCATTTGATTTTACTTTTTTTAGATGATTTCCTAACAATACCTACATAATTATTGAAATTTTTATGTAGTTAAAATGTGAAGAACTATTGTAAGCAGAATGCAATGCAATACAATAGAATGCTATGCAAAAACAAAATGCAATATATATGCTGTATAATGTATGTTGTATGCTATTTTATGCTATCTATGCAATTGTGGGATTTTAGTTGCATGAAATTAAAGAGGAGTAATGAAATAAACAATCTTAAAATAGAAGCAAAGCAAAAGTAAAATTAGAAGAAACTCAATGGAATCAATAGCCGATTCAAGAAAATTAAGAGCCTTAAATTGGATTAATCATACATCAATTAGGATTTGACTTTTTCTAATTAATTATTTAACCTTAGATTACCAGAAATCCTTACAATAATCTATGAATCCTATGCTAGATAACTGCTTAGGATATGATTAATTAAGATTGGCCGATTAAGTAACTGCTATAATCTTTATGCTAGATCAAAATTGATTTAATGATAGAATTCAGTTAAATTGAGAAATTAAACTAGAAACCTCCAAATCAACCTCTCAACCCTCCGACCCTATGTGTGAAAATGTGATTTACCAACCACAATTCATCAACAAAATAATAGAAAAATCAGAAATCACAAGGAAGAATATCAATAAAACTAAATTAACATCCAACACAAGCAATCTCAATAATTCAGCACAAGTAAATAGGGAAAGAAGAAAGTTAATTAAGAAAAGTTAACATTATAAATCATGATCTCATAATTTTCAAGAGAAGAGCCTCAAACTCCTTGAATCAACCATAAATTTAGGTTCGATTAATGAAAAATGAAAAGAGCTAGAAGAAGAAGAAAAAGAAGGTTGTTTATTGAATGCTGTGTGTAATCTAAATTGTGTTATTCTCTTCAGTCCTCTTGCTTATTTATATAACCTAATTAGCCTAAAACTTTATTAAAATAGGATTAGATGTCTTTTAAAATTATAATTACAATAATAAAGCTTTTCAAAATTTCTAAAAGCTCAGACCTATTTAAATCAAATCTCTAGAAGTTGTCAAATTTCTAGAACTTGCATTAAGGAATTCCTATAGGTCTGATTTCTAGCCCAATTTTGACCATGAAATTAATGTAATTTGAAAAATCCATAAACATGACAGTTCTAGGCCTATGTCTTTTGAAAATTTGGGAGCTAGTTTTAGGTTAATCGGACCACTATAGTTCTAGATATGGCTTAAATACAGAAATGGGTTAAGTTGGGATACAAACATGGCTTTAGCTTCTTGGCCAAGTAAAGGCTTGAAAGAGTCCGAACTGGGCTTTGACTAAAACATAGAAGTTGTAGATCTCTCTTTCATCTTTCCAAAAATATAAAGTTTGCCTTAATCCAACATCCCAAACCCAAGATATGACTGAAAAATAGAAATAGTATCAAAATCCAGCATTTACTAGATAAATTCAGAAACTTGTAAAATCAATCCAAAATTATAAAATAAGGCATATTCCATAAAATTAAGTACATGTAACACCTAAGAATAAAAAATAAGGAAAAATGAAATAGTAAATATTTTTCTCATCAAATTCCCCCATACTTACCCTGTTAGGTTTCGGATCAACATACATAACGAAATTTTAAAATTTTTTATTCGAATTCTACCTAGGATCCATGCAACAGGGCATAAATCGATGGGTAGGGTTTTACCTTTTGTGTGCTCGTGTTCTTTTCTAAACAAAAACTTGAGAGAGCGGATGAATCAAATGCTAGCTAGTAAGTACAGCATCTCTATGGTATCTACATGAAGTGAACAATGACTTCTCCCCTCCACGAAGCTGCTAGGATTCGTCTCTCTCACTTAGGATTAGGATTGGGCGTTTTTGAGTGATTTAGGATTTTATTGAAGCTAATGTACGTTTTTTGAAAGTGTTGCCTTTAAGTCCTTTTTATATAAGTAAGGCATATTACAATCCTAGTCCTACTAGGATAATACTTCAAAAGAATCCTAATCACACTTAACAACTATCACCTTATCCTTATCATAGAGAGAGTAAGGAGAGATAAGACTTATCTATTAATTTTCTAATATTAGATAATAGTATTATCTCATAATATATTTATCTAATATTAAATTAGCATATAATTATCTTATATTAGATAATAATATTATCTCATAATATAATTATCTAATATTTAATAACGTAATTATCTGATATTACTTTAATATTAAATAATATCATATAATATTATATATATTACGTGAAAAATATATTATTATCTTAATAATAATATATATGCATGAAAAATAAGTCCAATTAATTAGATTTTAGTCTAACTAAAGTTCAATTAATTATTGTCTCATTCCTACTCCTTTTGTGTGACCCTGTAGGTTTTTTCTTATTGATAATGGCCCACTTATGGACCATAGACAGTGAGCGGCATCTAATAATACATCACTGCTATCTAAGTAGTAAAAAATTGTATATAACTCAATATCCACTTAATGTGTGAATAACACTTTGCAACATAGTCCCTTTTATAATGATATCTAAATTGAACTAGAAGCATGGAATGCATCATCCTTATTTATGTTCAATTTATGTTTCTTAATATTGAGTAGACTAACTTAAGTAAATGATCAATATCTCATATTGATCCATTTGAACATGGCCATGCATTTCTTAATCTCACTCTATCAAGGGGCCCAAGGATATCTCTCTTTTCTACAAGAGTAATAAAATTGCATCTACATCACTCACTTCCCTCTACATGATTCGTAACACACCCAATCAATGTCCTACTCATCATCTTGATTAAAAGTAATATAGAATAACGTCAAAGTGAGTAACTCCTCTTGTAGGGAACTCTAGTGACTTCAGGTTAAAGAACTATGTGCATTTGTGGTCATATGAAAATAACTAATGACACATCTATCCATGCAATATTCTCACAGTGGGTCAGTCCAGTATATTGTTCACTAATAATGTACTCATGTACTGACTTGATATCACATATTCATGATTCATAATCATCAATAACTATACATGCTAGTCTTGATGTTTTATTACTATCCCTTTTGCAATAATACTTGATTAGGGGTATTTTAGGAATAGTAAAATCATTCCAGAGATAATTATTATATTAAGTTATAAATTGTGCAAAATGAAAGAATATGAAACAAAATACAATAATTTAAATTGCCTGAAATAAAATATAATACATTGTGCATTTATTACAATCATCTTTATGATTGACTCCTAAGACTCATACCAACATACCCCTTGCTCGTCCTTAGGCAAGACAAAACTTTATTCAAAACTAAAATACAAAAGACTTTACTTTCTAAAATCTTCAAATTCACAAATCCACAAGCTAGAACTAACCAAAGGCAGTAAGAAATATAACACATCATGAAGAAAAATCTTAACAAACTTAAAACTAACTAACATAGCAACTTCATTAAAAAAGGTTAGATCAGATTGGTAGACTCTCACAAACTTCACTCTCAATCTCTCAAGTGTTTAAGGTAAAGTGTTTCACTCGAGTTCATTCCATGAAATTATTCTACCATAAGCTTGCTAATCATCTAATCTTCACTATTCAAATCACATGCACAACACAAATTAAAAGGACTTTATTCAAGGTTGTAATGGGGCTAGGGAAAAGGGAAGAAAAATAAGGATGTGGAAGGTTAGAAATTAAAGAAATCAATAGAGTACTTGAATTAACAATCATGTAGGCAAATCATAGATAATTAAGCTTAACACATTAAGCTAAATTTAAATTCAAATACTCATTAATATCTTTATTTTTTTTTATATTCTTCTTTTCTTTCTCTCTTTCTTTTTTTTCTAACTTTAATTTTTTTTCAACTAACCTTTAATGATGACTTTTCATAATATATAAACTCACAAACCCCCACACTTATTCAAGAGCCCATTTTATAAAAATTCAAATACTCTACTAATCCTTAAAGTTTGATAAAGATATTTATTTTTTATTTGAAAAATATACTTAAGGGTTAATCAATAAAGAAAAGGTAATAAAAGGCTCAAGGGAGTTTAACAAGGGTAAAAAACTTCAAGGTTAATTATATGACTCTAGTTTAAAAGAAAGAATGAATGCCTTTATCATGTTAGTGCAGGCATGCGCAAAATGTAATCTCAAAAATATTCAAAGCAAGTTCTAAAGAAACAAATCATGGAAGAACATCACACAAGAAGGAAAGACAATATCTTAGTATAGATTTTCAACAAAAGGCTTAAAATCTCACAAGGTGGGTTATACTATCAAATTCAATCTACTAATTCAAATTCATCACTATATCAATTAATTTTAAGAAGAAAAATTATTCATTCAATTATGTTATGAATCTTATCTAACTTCAGTTGAATCCCACTCATGAAAGTGCAAAATCTCCATTAATGGAAAGCAACTAAGAAAGACTCAAAATAACTTAAAATCAAGTGAAAAACACATTTTTTTGAAATTTTTTTAAATTTTTTTTAAAACATTGAAAAACATTGAATGAAAACATAAAGATGATACACAAAACATAAAGTAAAAACCTAAAGTCTCCCCCCACACTTAAATTTTATATTATCCTCAATATTATCAATATTATCAAGAATAACATCAAGAATAATAAAAGACATAAAAAATAAAAGAGAAAGGTAAGAGAAAGTAAATCTAAATCGCTTAGGTTGCCTCTCAAGAAGCGCCTTTCTTTAATATCTTTGGCTAGACTATGACTTTAATTTCTTCAACCAGGATCTATATGAGGATTGGCTACATCCTTTTGTTCCACATTACTAAACTTTAAGTCATCCATGAAAGAGGTAATTTGGAGCTTAGAATCATCCATCATAAGTTCTTGAAGTGCTATTCTTAATTTATCTTTACTTGAATGCTTAAAATCATCTGGTAAAACAAATTCAACATGATCAACAAAGCAGTGAGAAGGATCAATGTAAAAACACTCTTTTTCTTTTTCTTTTTCTTATTATTCTTGTTCTTGTTCTTGTAAAAGTGAAATATCTCCATTATCTTTTTATTTTTCTGTAATTTTTAAATGAACACTAATGTTTTCATCTAAAAATGTAGAAATCTTAGCATAAATGGAACACTTAACAACATCATCTTTTATAATTGCATTCATGACTATCAAAATAATCCATAAATTCAGAAAATTCAGGAAACTTAGCAAGTAATTCATCATGGACAACATTAGCATGTAAAAAAAATTGAAAATAGTAGAATTGGAAATAGAAATGTGCACATTAAAAACAACAGAAATAGCATAGAGACAATAGAAATAGAATGAGGAGATTCATGCACTAAAGGCTCCAAAATGCTAAGAAAGGATATGGAGTTTTCTTGCATATCTTTAGCAATATCAAACTTGATTATATCACCATCAAACTCCACAGTTAATGTTCTATCTTGAACATTAATTATGGCCTTTGCTATCTTAAGGAAAGGTTGGCCAAGAATGATTAGTGGAAGAATGCTTGAATCCTCATTTTTCATCTTTAAAGTGTAAAAGTCTACTAAGAAGATTAATCCATTAACCTACACTAGGATATCTTCAACAATTCCTAAGGGATAGATGTTAGATCTGTTGGCTAATTGAACAACAACCTTCGTTTCTTTCAAAAATACCAAATTTAAGGCATTGAAAATAGAAAGAGGCATGACATTTATGGATGCTCCTTAGTCTAACATGATATGCTTTATTCTAGTTTTCCTATGGTGCATGGAATGGTAAATATGCCAAGATCCTTGCATTTTTCTAGAAGTTTTCTTTAGATTATTGCAGATACATTTGCCCTCATACTTACTATCTCATCAACCTTAAATTTCTTTTTATTGATGCACAAATTTTTCAAGAAGTTAGCATGCCTTGGAACTTATTTTATCAAATCTAATAAAGGTAACTTTTATTTTGCTCAAGGACTCTAAAATCTAATTCTCATCTTCATTTTTCTTTTCATTTTTCTTTTAATGAAAAAGTCTTCTATTTGGAAAAAGGAGGGGGATAGGAAAAGAGTATACCTCACTGTCACTACTTTTTTTTTATTTTGCTGGTTGCTTTTGGATTTCCTCTTCTGCTTGTTTTTGTTGGTTTTGTTCTGGTTGCTTTTTTATTTTTGGTTGGTTACTTTCTAGTTAGTTCTTCTTGTCTTCTACTAGTTGAATGCTTCTCTCTGGTATATAGCTTGCTAGTTGATCAGTTGTTGTTGAATGGCTTAATTATGGTTGTACACATGAAGGATTGCTAACTACTTTACCATTTTTTTAGCATGATTGCATTCATTATTTCCTTATTCTTTGTATTGCTGCAACATGGCTGGCTTGATCTTTGTGCCTTAAGCTCGTTTAATGTAAAAGTCAATTAGCTTATTTATGTTTACAAATTTGTCATGGTAGCTTTTGCTCTCTACTAGAATTGCAAGTTACTTGCTGCCATCTACTTGATCAATTCCTTAAAAGATGGCTAAGAGGATAATGAATTCATTTTTGGTTGTTAGACTGTAGTAGGTTACATTCTGGTGTATGCAATAGGATGATACTGATTCTAACTTGAATTGCTACTATATTTGAAATTCTTATTATCCCTCCAGCCAGAATATTGAGCTTGCTATTAGTGATACTGATTTGGCTATGGCTGCTGGTATGAATACTAATTTTATGGTTGGAATGAGGGCTTTTCAAAGAAAATAGCTACTGCATATACTAGAGAAGGAGGAGGGCACTCATCATCTTACAAAGTGGGGTAGCAATCTATTGGATGAGTTAGGTAGGAGTGATTCCATATAATTTTGCTAGAAAAGAGGCTTGACTTTGCTGCTATTGTTCCATTGCTAATTGCCTAACCAGTAAAGTTAGCTCATCTATTCTATTATGTAATTTTTGCTGGTTTGGACAAGAGAAATTGATCTTATTCACATTTCTGGTTGTAACAGCCATGATTCTTATTCCAAACTATTAAGGATTTGCTACCATGTTTGTTATAAGGTCTCTTGCTACCATTGGAGTCTTATCCACTAAAGCTCCACCATTTGGTCCATCAATCATGTTTCTATCCATAGGGAAAAGGCCTTCATAAAAATACTCAATCAGTAGCTACTTACTAATTTGGTGGTGTGGATAGTTTGCACATAGCTTCTTGAATCTCTCCCAATACTCATAAAGTGTCTCACCATTCATTCGCCTAATACCACATATCTCATTTCTTATGGTAGTAGCTCTAGATGTAAGGAAGAATTTCTCCAAGAACAATTGCCTCATATTAGTCTAGCAAGTGACAGAACCAGGTTGAAAATAGTAGAGCTAATCCTTACCTACACCAACAAGGAAGAAGGGGAATGCTCTCAGCCTGATTTGATCCTTAGAGATACCTTGTGGCTTCATAGTAGAATAAACCATGTGAAACTCCTTCAAGTGTTTGTGTGGATCTTTACCTGCAAGATTATGAAACCTTGGAAGCAAGTGTATGAGTCTAGATTTTAATTCAAAGTTAGCATCTAACTCAGAATATTGGATGCCTAAAGGTTGATATATGACATTAGGGGCAGCCAATTCCTTTAATGTTATATTATTGTTTGCCATGCTTTTTGGTTTATCTAAGGGTGCAAGAAAGCTAGAACCACTTCTATTTTTATTCCTATAAAGTGAATAAAATGTTATATCAATTTCAGGATCAAAATCACACAATTCAGTACGATTTCTTCTTATCATACACTAAAACTACACAGTATTGTAGAAAACTCCACTAAATAGAAGTATAGGAGCACCAAAACACTAAAATGCAAAAGCTCTATGAAAAATCAAACTAAACACATCTAACTAACCTATCTAGACAATTTTAAAAATTATAAGACCACCACAAAAAATTTTCTACAACTATACAAAACTAAAAAATGCAATAAAAACTCTTAAAAAATTAAAAAAATAATCAAAACAATATTTTTTAGTGAAAAAGACTAGGGCACTTTGAGGTGCACGCCGCAATGCACCAAAATTAATTAAACTAGTTGCGAAAATAACAATGCAATATAGTGGCACAACCAGGTCGTACCCTTAGTGACCCCTTAATTTTATCTCTTCTAAATGTGTTTCTAACAATCTTTACACAATTGTTGAATTACTTACGTAACAAAAACAAAAGAAATAGATGCACACAGAATGTAGAAATAGGAAATAGAATGCTGTGATAGAAATTATATTGTATGTATGCTGAAATTATACAAAATAGAAGTTATGCAAAATAGAAAGCAAAATTATGGGGGTTTTAAATTTAAAAACAACAAAAGATCAATAATAGAATCAATAAAATAGTAGCAAAGAAAATTAGAATACTAATGAATAAAGACAGTCAATCCAAGGAATTTAAGGTTTTCTTCAGAGGATTAATCATAAATCACTATAAATTGGATTTTGCAATTAATTATTCAGCCTTGAATTATTCAAAATCTCTGCAATAATTCATGAACCCTAAGCTAGATAATCATCTAGGATTTGATTGATTAAGATTAGCTTAGTTAGGAAATCACCATAACTCTTAAGTTAGATCAAAACTAATTTGAAGATAGAATTTAGCTAAATTAAATGAATTAATTCAGAATCCTAAATCATCCATTCATCCCCTTTTCTCTTATGAATAATTCTAATCAATCA
Source organism: Sindora glabra (assembly GCA_020226215.1). Classification (NCBI taxonomy): domain Eukaryota; kingdom Viridiplantae; phylum Streptophyta; class Magnoliopsida; order Fabales; family Fabaceae; genus Sindora; species Sindora glabra. The sequence goes on from CM035231.1 coordinate 28,968,475, forward strand.
ACCAAATTTTACTACTAATTCATATTTAAAACACAATTTACAGAATTGAACAAAGATTATATCAAATCAACATTCAAATCAAGCAGATCATGCAAATTAGAGGAGATAGATGAGGAAAAAGGAAAATCAATTGCAGTTACCACCATACAAAGTAAGATCTCATAATCCCAGAGAAGAAGAGCCTTAAATTTCCTTGAATTAACTTAGAGTGTTAGCCTTCCATTAGAGAGAAAAATTCTAAGAAAAATAGAAAACTCTCAAGCTGTCTCTCCTCATTCACATTCTGATTATGCCCTCTATTTATTTAGAAACATGACTTGAACTACAAACTTGTAGCCTAATATCTTAGGAAGCTACCCACAAAATTTCAGCCTAATCAGACATTCCTAGCTCAAGTTATAGCTAAAATACTATAGGTAGTTCAATCCAATCCGAGATGAAATAATGAGCCATCAATCCGCCTTCCTTGGCCTTCAAAAAGACTGAGTTTCTTCAAAAGGGATTTAGTAATGGTTAGATATGGATTTTAGGGAGTAATTGGACTTAGCCTTGCATCAATTAGACACTTGAAGCTCAAGATATGAATTAATCATTGTAACTGGGTCGGGTCTGGGCTTGGACAGCAACTCTTCTTTGACTTTAGGCTAATCTTTGACCTCCAAGATGGTAGAATTGAGTTCTCTAGTCAACATAAAAATTGTATCTATTTTTCTCACCTTTCCAATGGTGTATAGATCGTCCAAATCTGACATCCGACTCTCAAGTTATGATTAAAATAATGAAAAAGTATAAAAAATCCAGCCTTAAGCTCAAAATTCAATTAAGCCCAAATTAATGCAATTAGTCTTAAATTAATGTAAAATTGATCCAATTAAGTATCATCACCTCCTAAGGGACCTAAATATAAGGGAAAATATTAATAGAATATTGTTCACATCAAATTCTCCCATACTTATCCCTTGCTCGTCCTTAGGCAAGACAAGAATTTATTTAAAACCAAGACATAAAAAACTTTACTTTCCAACAACTTCAATTTCACAAATTTATAAGTAAGAACCAACCAAAGGCAGCAAGAAACATAACATATCATGAAGAAAAACCTTAACAAACTTGAAACTAACTAATATAACAACTTCATTTAAAAAGAGTAGATTGAATTGATAGATTTCTCACAAATTTCACTCTCCATCTTTCAAGTGTTTAGGCTAAAGTGTTTCACTCAAGTTCATTCCATGAAATTTTCTACTATAAGCTTGCTAATCATCTAATCTCTACTACTCAAATCACATGTACAACACAAATTAAAAGGACTTTATTCATGGTTGTAATGGGGCTAGGAAAAAGGGAAGGAAAAATAAGGATGAAATAAGGTTAGAAACTAAAAAAATCAATAGAGCACTTGAATTAAAAACATACGGGCAAATCATAAAAAAAAATTATAACTTAACATATCAATCCAAATTTAAATTCAATTTTAAATACTTATCAACTTCTTTATTTATTTATTTTTCTCTTCTTTTCTTTTTTTCCTTTTTTTTCTTTTTCTTTCTCTCTACTTCTTTTCTTTTTCCTTTTTGCCTTATTTTATTTTTTTTACTTTTATTTTATTTTATTTTTTGCTTTTTTTTTACTTTGAATTTTTTTTTCAACTAACCTTTGGTGACAACTTTTTACAGGACATAAACACACCTTCACACTTATTTAATAGCCCATCTCATAAAATTCAAATGCTTTACTAATCCCTAAGGCTAAGTAAAGATAATTATTCTTTTCATTGGAATACTATGCTCATAGGTTAATTAACAAAGAAAAGATAATAAAAGCTCAAAGAGGCTTAACAAGGGCAAAAATATCAAGGTTTGCTTTATGGCTCTAGCTCAAAAGAAAAAAAGAATGCCTTAATCATGTTTGTGCATGCATGTGCAAAATGTAATCTCAAAAAGACTCAAAGAAAGTTCTAGAGAAAACAATTATGGAATAACATCATACAAGAAGGAAAGATAATATAAAAGTATAAATTTTCAACAAAAGGCTTAAAATCTCACAAGGTGGGTCATGCTACCAAGTTCAATCTACTAATTCAAAATCCATCACTACATCAATTAATTTAAAGAAACAAAATTATTCATTTAATGATGTTATGAATCTTATCTAATTTCAATTGAATCCTACTCATGAAAGTGTAAAATCTCCATTAATAGAAAGCAATTAAAAAGAACTCAAAGTGACTCAAAATCAAGTGAAAAACACATTTTTTTAAAACAAAATAATTAAAAATAATTTTTTTAAAAACAACAAAATTAAAAATAAAAATAGTAAAAATAAAATTAAAAATAGAAAAAACAATAATGGAACAGTAGCAGAACAATAATGAAATAGTAATGAAATAAAATAAAAATAGCAGAAAATAGTAGAAACAATAACAATAAAATAAAAATAGCAAAAAATAGCAGAAATAACAAAAAATAAAACAAGGACAACAATATAAAAATAGAAAAATAGAAGCAGAAAGATAAAGTTCTCCCCACACTTAAATTTTACATTGTCCTCAATGTAAAGCACATTAATATCTTCAAGAATAATCATAAAAAAAGATAAAGGACATGGAAAATAAAAGATAAGGATAAGAAAAATAAATCTAGTTGGCTTGGGTTGCTTCCTAAGAAGTTGCCCTTCTTTAATGTCTTTGGCTAGTGTTAGGTTTCGGATCAACATACTCAATGAAATTTTAAAATTTTTTATCTGAATTCTACTTAGGATCTATGGAAAAGGGCATAAATTAATGGTTAGGATTTTACCTTTTGTGTGCTCGTGTTCTTTTCTGAACAAAAACTTGAGAGAGTGGATGAATCAAATGCTGGCTAGTAAGTACAGCATCTCTACGATATCCACACAGATTGAACAACAACTTTTCCCCTCCACGAAGCTGCTAGGATTCATTTTTTTCACTAAGATTAGGATTAGGCATTTTTGAGTGATTTAGGGTTTTATTAAAGCTAATATGCGTATTTTGAAAGTGCTGCCTTCAAGTCCTTTTTATAGAAGTAAGGCATATTACAATTTTAGTCCTACTAGAATAATGCTTCAAAAGAATCCTAATCACACTTAACAACTATCACCTTATCCTTATCATAGAGAGAGTGAGGAGAGATAGGACTTATCTATTAATTATCTAATATTAGATAATAATATTATCTCATAATATAATTTTTTAATATTAAATTGGCATATAATTATCTTATATTAGATAATAATATTATCTCATAATATAATTATCCAATATCTAATAACGTAATTATCTGATATTACTTTAATATCAAATAATATCACATAATATTATATATATTAGGTGAAAAACATATTATTATCTTAATAATATTATATATGTATGAAAATAAGTCTAATTAATTGGATTTTAATCCAATTAAAGTTCAATTAATTATTGTTTCATTCCAACTCCTTTTGTGTAACCTTGTAGGTTTTTACTGTTAGTGTATATGCCCTAAAACTAATCATATTGGTGATTGTAATTTTGAATCATGTTATTTTAATGGCAATTCTAATTATTATATTTATATATATTATCTGCATAATATATTCAATTATAATAATAACCTTAGAATAATTGTATTCTTAAATATCCCTAGTCATATATCATTGTGGATTAGGTTGCTTTGATATGTTAAGACTAGCATGTGTGAAGACTTATATGGGATATTAAGTTTATACATGAGTACAAGTTAGAGAACTTGTATACTGGACCGACCCATATTAAGAACATTGCATGGATCGTTATATGAGTGTCATAAGTGGTTCTTAGTGATCATTATTAATATGGTCCTTTGACCTGAGATCACCAAGGTTCCCTACATGTGAGTTTCATATTTTGATACTATTCTATGTCACTAATGGTTAAGTGAATGCAAGGGTAGATATTGGATATGTCACATATCATGCGGAGGGGTTTGTGTGATCAAGATGGGATTTGTCCCTCCTATATAACAGGAGTAACATCTATGGGCCCCTTGATTAAGTAAAGCTGAGAAAATGCATGGCCATGCTCAGATAAATTGATATGAGATGTCAATTACATTTGTTTCAGTCAGCTTACTTAGGAATCAAGGAACCTTAAGGTTGGGCTATACGGGAATGACACGGTCCATGTCTCGTGCTCAATCTAGATGTGTAGGACAAAAGGACATAAGTGATGATCACGTGTAAAGGTTTAGTCAAATCACCGACTTTCTTATTACTTGGGTAACAATGATGTGTTGCTAGACACCAATCATTGTTTATGATCATTAATATGATTAATGGTCATTGCCAACGTAATGAGAGCCTGTAGGGTCACATACTTAGAGCCAAGTGAATTTGGAATTAATGGACTAAATTGTTTGGGCTTAATATTTGGGAATTCATGTTATAATTATAAGGCCCAATAATAAGCCTATAATTGTACATGGAATAAAGCCCAAATAGGTTACGTTTTTCTATGCACCTATTTAAATAGGCTTGTTGGGTAATAATAGATTCACTATCATTATTCACGCACCCCAAAAAGGCATAGAAAACCCTAGCACCTCTCCTTGACCAAAAACCCTTGAAGAGGCGTAGCTAGCACTACGAGGTGTAAGGAGACGAATTCCAACCGGTGTGTGTAGTGGACATTCATCGGTGATTCACGGGTTCGTGTGGATACCACAGAGGTGCAACCACATAAACACTGTACTGGTGATCTGATCTTCGAGTTTCTATTCCGGTTCGTGATTTGGAGAGCAGATCGGATTTGCTGTGTAGCGGACAGAAGATTTTGGCCGAAAGGTATAAACCCTAATCCCTAATCTATGGCATTCTAAATTCGCATGGATCCTTGGTGGAAATCGTGCAAAATTTTATTCCGTTGTGCATGTATGATGCGCGATTTCCAGCATTTACTACATTGACAATAACTCATTATTAGGCCATAGACAGTGAACGGTATCTAGTAATACATCACTACTACTTAAGTAGTAAGAATGTCTATGATTTGACATCCACCTAATATATGATCAACGCTTCGCATCATAATCCCTTTTGTAACAATATCCAAATCGAACTGGAGGCATGGAGTGTGTTATTCTCGTTAATGTTCAATTTATATTTCTTGATACTAAGTAGACTTAAAATAAATGATTAATATCACATATTGATCCAATTGAGCATGGCCATGCATTTGTAAGTCTCACTCAATTAAGGGGCCCAAGGAAATTTCTCTTTTATACAAGAGTAACAAAATTCCATCTATATCACTCACTTCCCTTTACATGATTCGTGACAAACCCAATCAATGCCCTACTCGTCATTCTGATTAAAGGTGACATAAGACAACATCAAAGTGAGTAACTCCTCATGTAGGGAACCCTAGTGACTTCAGGTCAAAGAACTATGAGCATTTGTGGTCATATGAGAATAACTAATGAGCATCTATACATGCAGTATTCTCACAGTAAGTCAGTCCAATACATTGTTCACTAACAATGTACTTATGTATTGACTTGATATCACATATCCATGATTCATAATCATCAGTCACTATATATGCTAGTTTCGATGTATTATTATTATCCTTTTCGCAATAATACTTACCTAGGGGCATTTTAAGAATAGCAAAGCTATTCCAAGGACAATTATTATATTTAAGTTATAATTGCACAGAGTAATAAAATTATGAAACAAAAAATATAATAAATTGAATTGCCTAAAGTAAACATAATACATTGTGCATTTATTACAACCATCTCTATGATTGGCTCCTAGGACACACACCAATAGCTAGACATAAAGTCCTTCATCATTCTCCATAGATTGGGGTTGCTAGCTTCATTTCTTCCACCACCACTTGATCTTGAACTCCTTCATGAAATAGTTTAAGCCTATGGCCATTCACTTTGAACAATTTGTTAGATGTCATGTCTCTAACTTCAACTGCACTATGGGGAAAAACATTAGTAGAAACAAATGGTCCATCCTGACCGAAATGAAGTTTGCCCTTGAAAATTTTAAGCCTTGAATTAAACAATAAAACTTTTTTGCCAATTTCAAAATTTTTCCTAAGAATGAACTTGTCATGGAATGCCTTTGTTTTCTCTTTGTAAAGCCTAGAATTTTTATAAGCTTCAAGTCTAAGCTCCTTCAATTCTTGCAATTGTAATTTTCTTTCCTCTCCACATGCCTTCAAATCTATGTTGCATCTTTTTATGGCCCAAAATGCTCCATGCTCCAACTTAACTAGAAGGTGACAAGCTTTCCTAAAAATAATCTGATAAGAAGATATCCTAATAGGAGTTTTGTATGCAATCCTATAGGCTCAAAGTACATCATCTAATCTAAGACTCCAATCTTTTCTATTAGGCTTCATAATTTTCTCCAAAATTAACTTCACTTCTCTATTGAAAATTTTTGCTTGCCCATTTATTTGGGGATGGTATGGTGTGGAAATCCTATGAAAAATCCCATATTTCTTCAATAATGCTTCAAGTGTTTTATTACAAAAATGAGTCCCTTGGTTACTAATCAAAGCACGTGGAATGCCAAACTTGCTGAAAATGTGAGATCTAATAAAATCCACAACAACTTTAGAATCATCAATTTTAGTGGCTTTAGCTTCCACCCACTTAGAAACATAATCAACAGCAAAAAGAATGCAAATAAAGCTAAAAGATGAGGGAAAAGGACCCATAAAATTAATGCCTATACATAAAAAACTTCACAAAAAAGCATAGGAGATTAAGACATCTCATGTCTATGAGTTAAATTCCCTATCTTTTGACATTGTTCATAATTTTTACAAAATATATAAGCATCAAGGAACAAAGTAGGCTAATAGAAACCATAATCTAACACCTTTCTTTCTATTCTCTTAGGTCCAAAATAACCTCCACAAGCATGAGCATGACAAAATGCAAGTATGGAATGAAACTCAGAATCATGTACACATCTCCTAATTATTTGATCAGCACAAAATCTTCACAAATAAGGATCATCCCACACATAATACTTGGCTTCACTCTTAAACTTATCAATTTGAGCTTTATTATAATATACAGGCAACTCATTACCAATCAAATAATTCATTGAATTAGCATACCAAGGATCCTTACCTAGCAATTGAAAAAACTGCTCATCTGGGAAGGTGTTATGGATAGGAAGAGTGTCTACATATCTTGAAATTCTACTTAAATAGTCAGCCACCAAATTTTCAGCACCACTTCTTGTTAGGAATTCAGATTATTACATGCAATGAAATTTCAAAATTTTAATCCGAATTCTACCTAGGATCCATGCAAAAAGCATAAATCAATGATTAGGGTTTTACCTATTAGGCACTCATGTTTCTACTGATCAAAACTTGAGAGCGGATGAATCAAACATCAGCCGGAAGGTATAGCATCTCTACGGTATCCACAAAGAGTGAACAACGACTTCTCGCCCTCCACAAATCTGCTAGGATGCATTTCTCTCTCTAGGAACTAGGATTTTGATGTTTTCTAAGTGATTTAGGATTTTAGGAAGTCTATGAGCATGTCTCTCATATGTTGCCCTCAAGCCCCCTTTTATAGAACTTAGGTAAGTCACAATCCTAGTCCTACTAAGATAATGCTTCCAAAATCCTAATCACACTTAACAACTCATTTTATCCTTATCCTAGAGATAATGAGGAGAGATATGACTTATTTATTAATTATCTAATATTAGATAATATTATCTCATAATATAGATATCTTAATATTAGATAATTGCATATAGTTATCAAATATCAAAATAATATTATCTCATAATATATTTATCTAATATATGATAACGTAATTATTTGATATTACTTTAATATCAAATAATATTATATAATATATTTATATATATATATATTATGTGAATTTATTATTCTTAATAATATATATATGTATGAAAATAAGTCTAATTAATTGGATATTAATATAATTAAAGTTCAATTAATTATTATTTTATTCCTACTCCTTTTGTGTAACCCTATAGGTTCTTACTACGTTGACAATGACTCATTATTGAGCCATAAACAGTGAGCGGTATTTAGCAATACATCACTGCCACTCAAATAGTAAGAATATCTGTGATTTGACATCCACCTAAAACATAATTAACATTTTGCATCATAATCCTTTTGTAATAATATCCAAATTAAACTGGAGGCATGGAATGTGTCATCCTTATCAATGTTCAATTTATATTTCTTAATACTGAGCAAACTTAAAATAAATGATTAATATCACATATTAATTCACTTGAGCATGGCCATGCATTTCTAAGTCTCACTCAATCAAGGGGCCCAAGGATATTTCTCTTTTATACAAGAGTAACAAAATTTCATCTACATCACTCACTTTCCTCTGCACGATTTATGACACACCCAATCAATGCCCTACTTGTCATCTTGATTAAAGATGACATAGGACAATATTAAAGTGAGTAATTCCTCATGTAGGGAACCGTAGTGACTTCAAGTTAAAGGTTTATGTGTATTTGTGATCATATGAGAATAACTTATGATACGTCTATCCATGCAATATTTTCATAGTGGGTCAGTCCAGTACATTGTTCACTAGCAATGTACTTATGTATTGACTTGATATCACATATCCATGATTTGTAATTATCAATCACTATACATGTTACTCTCGATGTATTATTACTATCCTTTTCGTAATAATATTTGACTAGGGGCATTTTAGAAATAGCGAAGTTATTCCAAGGATAATTATTATATTAAGTTATAAATTATGCATAATAATAATAAAATTATAAAAATAAAATATAATAATTAAATTACCTAAAATAAAACATAATACATTGTGTATAACTTCAATTATCTATATGATTGGTTTTAGGACACACACCAACACTTCTATCTCTAATCTCAATATCAAACTCTTGCAAAAGCAACATCCATCTAATCAAGCAAGGTTTTGCCTCCAGTTTCTTCAAAAGGAACTTCAAGGCTGCATGATCAGAAAACACAATCACTTTGGAACCAAGCAAATATGATCTAAATTTATCTAAAGCAAAAATAATGATTAAAAGTTCTTTTTCAATTATGGTGTAATTTTCTTAGGCAGCATCCAAAGTCCTTGAAGCATAGTAAATCATATAAGGTTGTTTGCCCACTCTTTGTACAAGAACAACTCTAATTGCATAGTTAGAAGCATCACACATCAACTCAAAAGATGAATCCCAAGATGGTGGCTGAATGATGGGAGTAGTGGTAAGAGCTTGCTTCAACTTATGAAAAGCTTCTTTGCAATGTTGATCAAAATTAAATTCTATTTCTTTTTGGAACAACTTGGACAATGGAAGAGCTATATTGGTAAAATCTCTAATGAATCTTCTATAGAAACCTGCATGACCAAGAAAAGAACATACTTCCCACATACGAGTGGGGTAAGGTAAGGTAGAAATTACATCAATCTTAGCAGGATCTACTTCAATGCCTTTGTTACTCATTGTATGTCCTAGAACTATGCCATGCTCTACCATGAAATGACATTTTTCAAAATTCAGCATAAAGTTTATCTCAATGTATTTAACTAGCACCCTAGAAAGGTTATGCAAGCATGCATCAAAGGAAGAACCATAAATAGAAAAATCATCCATGAAAACTTCAATGCAATCCTCTAAAATTTCAAAAAAAATGTTTACCATACATCTTTGGAATGTACCAAGTGCATTGTATAGGCCAAAAGACATCCTCTTGTAAGCAAAGATACTAAAAGGACATGTGAATATTATCTTCTCTTGATCTTTTGGTGCAATATGAATTTGGAAATAACCAATGTAGCCATCCAAGAAATAATAATGTGATTTTCCAGCCAATCTCTCAAACATTTGATTAATGAAAGGTAATGGAAAGTGGTCTTTTCTAGTTGCTTGATTTAGCTTCCTATAATCAATGCAAACTCTCCAATTATTCTGCACTCTAGTGAGCAACAAGTCATTGTTGTGATTTTTCACTACTGTCAAGCCACTTTTTTTAGGAACAACTTAGACTGGACTCACCCATTTGCTATGTGAAATTGGATATATAATTCTAACTTCCAAAAGTTTAGTAATCTTCTTCTTTACCACTTCCAAAATTAAGGGGTTAAGTCTTATTTGTGGTTGTCTCATTGGGTTGGTTCTTTCTTCTAATAGAATTCTATGCATATAGGTTGAAGGGTTAATTCCAAGAAGGTCTGCAAGTGTCCACCCTATTGCTTGTTTGTGAGCTCTCAAAATCTGTAGCAATCTTTCTTCTTAGTTAGGTTGTAATTTCTTTGCTATAATGACTGGTAGCTTCTCATTCTCTTCTAAAAATGCATATTTTAAATGATTTGGAAGAGGTTTGAGCTCTAATATTGGTGGCTGGATAACAGAAGGGAGTAATTTCATGGTGGTCACTCCAGTAAGGTTAAATCCTTCTTAGACAGGGAATTCTGCTTCTACTTCTTTTAGTTCTTCTGCTTCTTCTGGTTTTTCTAGTTCTTCTAGTTTTTTTAGTTTTTCTAGTTCTTTTTCTTTTTCTTCTTTCTTTGAAATAATACTAGTTTCTTCACTTAAGAATGTAGAAATCTCTCTACATATTGTACATTGGTTATCATCATCACAACAGGTACATTCGAAATTATGGAAAAATTAAGCAAGCATGTCTTCAAGAGTATGTTCAGCAAGCTTATCAATCACCTCTATTTGGAATGCAAAATGGTCCTCAGTAGGAAATCTTATGGCTTCAAAGATATTAAAAGACATTACTATATCTCTAACTTCTATAGAAAGAATGCCTACATTAACATCAATTTTTATCTTTGTTGTTTTAAGGAGGGGTTTTCGTAAAATCAAAGGTGCAGGGCTACTATAGACTTATCCTCCATTGGTAGAATGTAGAAATCCACTAGGAAAATTAATTCTTTCACTTGGACCAGCACATCTTCAACAACTCCAATAGGTTGTGTAGTGTTCCTATTAGTTAGTTGGATGATCACTCCTATCTGCTTCAAGGGGCTAAGCTGTAGAGAGGAGAATACAGACATTGGCATCACATTTATAGAGGCTCCCAAGTCAATTAGAGCATACTCAAATCTGTTATTGCCTATTACACAGGATACATCAAATGTCCTAGAATCCTTGCAGTTTTGGGGTAGACTTGGTTAAAGAATAACTGAAATATTTTAGCTTAAACTCACTCTTTTATTGCCATGAAGCTTTCTTTTTCATGTGCACAGCTCCTTGAGGAATTTGGCATACTTTGGAATTTGTTTGACGGCTTCCAATAGTGGGATGTTGACTTCCACCCTCCTAAAAGTTTCTAGGATCTTTTTATCTTTATCAATTTCTTTTCTTCTCTTAGACTATGTAATTTTGTTGGGAAAGGGAAGTGGTCTTGTGAATTCTATTGGTTTCTGAATTATCTTTAGTTTTTTTGAATTTTTGCTTGATTAAAAAGAAGTTTTTGTAGAATTTTTAGTAGTTACTGGTTATTGAGTCTTCTATTGTTGGTTTGCTGATTCTGGATTGTTGGAAGTGTGAACCTCCTTGCCACTTCTTAGCATGATGGCAGAGACATTACTTCTAGGATTAGGAATTGTTTGGGAGGGTAATTTATCATAACCTTGTGATTTAAGCTCACTTAAAGTGGAAGCAAGTTGCCCAATTTGTTTTTGAAGGTTTTGCATTGTGGCATCTGCCTTTTATTAGAATTGCAGACTACTGGTGGCTATTTGCTTGATTAAATCCTCCAAGAGGATAAGAATGCTATTGCTTGCTGACTTTGAAAGTTCTACTACTACTGGATTGGCTTGGAAGGCTACTGGAATGGAGCTTTATTCTAATATGGTGCTGGTGTTAGTCTGGTTTGCTATGCTAGTGCATTGCCATATCTGAAATTAGGATGATCGCTCCGACTAGGATTATAGAAATTTGAGAAGGGATCATATTTTGGTTGTTGCTGTTGGTATTGGTTTGGCTATTGATATTGTGGTTTCCCAGGAAATACTACTGCAGCAATAAAAGCTTGATATTGACTATCATTCTGTTGTAAGGTTAGACAAGCATCAGTGGAATCACTTAAGCAAGAGCAAATGCCATACAGTCTAGCATTGGAAGGGCTTGTATTTGTTGCTATTGATGTTATCCCATGGCTAGTTGCCTCACTAAAGAGGTCAACTTATCAATCCTGTGCTTTATCCTCTACTGGTCTGCATATGAAGAAAGGTTGGTGTCATGTACATGTTAGTGTATATGCCCTAAAACCAATTATATTGGTGATTGTAATTTTGAATCATGTTATTTTAATGGCAATTCCAATTATTATATTTATATATATTATTTGCGTAATATATTTAATTATAATAATAACCTTAGAATAATTGTATTCTTAAATGTCCCTAGTCATATATCATTGTGGATTAGGTTGCTTTGATATGTTAAGACTAGCATGTGTAAAGACTTATATGGGATATTAAGTTTACACATGAGTACAAGTTAGAGAACTTGTATACTGGACCGACCCATATTAAGAACACTACATGGATCGTTATATGAGTGTCATAAGTGGTTCTTAGTGATCATTATTAATATGGTCCTTTGACCTGAGATTACCAAGGTTCCCTACATGTGAGTTTCATATTTTGATACTATTCTATGTCACTAATGGTTAAGTGAATGCAAGGGTAGATATTGGATATGTCACATATCATGCGGAGGGGTTTGTGTGATCAAGATGGGATTTGTCCCTCCTATATAACAGGAGTAACATTTATGGGCCCCTTGATTAAGTAAAGCTGAGAAAATGCATGGCCATGCTCAGATGAATTGACATGAGATGTCGATTACATTTATTTCAGTCAGCTTACTTAGGAATCAAGAAACCTCAAGATTGGGCTATACGGGAATGACGCGGTCCATGTCTCGTGCTCAATCTAGATGTATAGGACAAAAGGACATAAGTGATGATCACGTCTAAAGGTTTAGTCAAATCACCGACTTTCTCATTACTTGGGTAATAATGATGTGTTGCTAGATACCAATCATTATTTATGATCATTAATATGATTAATGGTCATTGCCAACGTAATGAGAGCCTGTAGGGTTGCACACTTAGAGCTTAGTGAATTTGGAATTAATGGACCAAATTATTTGGGCTTAATATTTGGGAATTCATGTTATAATTATAAGGCCCAATAGTAAGCCTATAATTATACATGGAATAAGGCCCAAATAGGTTAGGTTTTTCTATGCACCTATTTAAATAGGCTTATTGGGTAATAATAGGATTACTATTATTATTCACGCACCCCAAGCAAAAGCATAGAAAACTCTAGCACCTCTCCTTGACCAAAATCTCTGAAGAGGCGTAGCTAGCACTATGAGGTGTAAGGAGATCAATTCCAACCGGTGTGTGTAGCGGACATTTATCGGTGATTCACGGGTTCGTGTGGATACCACAGAGGTGCAGCCACATAAACGTTGTACTGGTGATCTGATTTGCTGGTTTCCATTTGGTTCGTGATTTGGAAGCAGATCGGATTTGCTGTAGCGGTCAGAAGATTTTTTGCCGAAAGGTATAAACCCTAATCCCTAATATATGGCATTCTAAATTTGCATGGATCCTTGGTGGAAATCTTGCAAAAATTTTATTCCGCTGTGCATGTATGATGCGCGATTTCCAGCAGTGGTATCAGAGCCGCTTGCGAATCCATAGATTAGTTTTCTGTGTTATGCGTTTAAATCTGGATAATTCGTGTTTAATCAGATCATGCATGATGCAATTAGGGTTTTGAATCAATGTAATTTTGTATGTTGATGAATTGGTTTTGATTAGATTAAAATTAGATTGAAACATACATAATTAATGATTTGTTTTTAATGAGATTAAAAACTGGAAACGTAGCTAATGAAGGTTTCAATTTTAATGAGATTAAAATTCGAACAGAAACATGTTTGATTGTATACATGTGATGTATGCGTTCTGTTTCATTTAATGAGATTAAATTAAATAGAACATTGACTAATGTTTGAGTTAATATGGCGGAACATCAAGAAGTAGGATTTCGGAACAGTTCTGGAATTAGGGTTCTTGATAAATTCTAATTTTGGCCGATTGTTTTAATGGTTAAAACAGAAATCGAAACGTTCAAAATTTTATGGATTTTGCACGAAAGTCTTCAAAATTTTGAATGTAAGATGCATAAAAAAATTTTTGGGAAGGGGGCTCCGCCCCTTCACCCCCACGAGGGGCGGCCCCCCCTCGACCCTCGCCCGTTAACCCGCTAGCGGGACCGCCGTACTAACTCTGCGTAGCATAATAATTGATAGCCTAAATCTAAGCTGCGTTTTAAAATCAATCTTTTCATAACCTTCTAATTTTAAACAAGTTAAAATTGGAAACAAGATCAATTTCAATAAATACCTATGGTTGTTTGTATGCTTACATGTGATGTTTGCTGCATGATGCATAGTTATGGCCCTTACACCATAATGTATGGTTATATTTCATTTATTGGTTTTGGTTTTAATGTAATTAAATACGGCCTGCGTGTCGTGCCTTTCTCTATAAATTCTAGTTGTACATTCTTTCTCTCATCTTACTCCCCTCGAATGTAACTCGAGTTTTCTCCTTCATTATGTATTGTAAAGTTAGAATAGTTTACTTTCAAATGTACAATATGTTTAAGCCTGGAGCTTGCTGCCATGGAGACAAGGAGCCAAAATCAATATGAAGACAACCGTGGAAGATGCTTAAAGAAGATATCTTTACCTTAGGTTGACCTTTTGGTTTTCTCATTGGCTTGGGAAAACCAATATAGTTGGGCCATAACTATGCACATTTATTTTATGCTTTATTGCATGCTTTATATTAATGTATATGATATGTTAGATATAGGCATGTATGGATGGCAAATAATAGTGAGATCTAAATAAACATTTAAATCCCTCAATGCAAATATTAAGTCAGTAATAAAAGTGATGCCTTCCAATGAATGGCACTTGTCAAGGCCTTGATCAACATAAGGCAGGTTTGCCAAAGCAAAGTGCCTAGTTTATCTTGGTGAGACACGATAGGATAATAGTGATAGCCAAATGCTAATAATTGGGTTTTTGACTTAACTAGGCCATCTCAATAGGATTGGGGCCTAGAGGCATGGAGTTGGGCTTAAGTCCATGAGATGGATTTGAATAAGTGTTATTCACCTAACTATCCAAGAGTTGCATAAGATGTAATTGGCAAGGAGTTGCCTACCTAAATAGCCAAAACTTGAGTGATCAGCGAAAGCTGACTTATGTCTAGGTGAAATATGGATCTTGGCCCACTAGAAAATCTCAAACGCTACGATTTTTCGAAATAATAGTGAGGGCTATTATTTTGAGAAAAAATAGTGGGAGTATTATTTAATAAAAGACTGTAACGACCCTAAATTAGTACAATAGTATATATATATATATTAATAATAATAAAGAAAAATTATTGAGATTGTAATGAGTGAAAATTTCTTAGAAACCTAAGAATAGATTTTAGAAAATTTCTGTACCCGGCAAAGAGAAAATGTGAGAAAATGAGTCAAAATTATAGTAAATTAATTCAAAAAAAAATTGAATGATCAAAAATAGTTTTCAAAGCTCAAAAATGGTTATAGTAAATAAAAATAAATTTTTTTTAGGAAGTTTAGAAGCCTAAGAGTGAGAATGTAAAGAATTTAAGTAAGTCGGGGCCAAATCGTAATAAATCCTTTTATCTTTTTAGCCTTTTTATTTTTTTTTGTTGTTCAGGTTGGGTTGACCCATGTTATTTTCAGACCCAAGTGTGAAAAAATGAGGCCCAAATTCGTGATCCATTACCAGCCCAAGCTTCCAAGGGAAGCCAAGGACCAAAATGAAAGAAAATGGCAAAATTTGGGGCAAAAGTGTAATATTTGAAATCTTTTAATTTGTGTCTCATTTTTATTGGATATTTCATGATGTGCTTGCCTGAAACCTAGCCACTTGGACGTGCTATGCAGCCCACCAAGTGTCCCCAAAGTCCTCCCAAAATCCAAGGCACATTTAATGTTGGAAATGATTGAATTGTGAGATTTTTTTTAGAATTTCTTTAAGCCTTTTTTTTTATAAAGTAAGAGAGGCTTGGTTGCAGCACATTTGCTGCTCCTCTCCAGCAAAATTTCATGACCCCATAGAGAAGTAACAAGGGAAGCTAGACAAAGTGAATTCAAGAGAAATTGGCAAGTTAAATAGGTAGATTTTGATACCCCTAATACTCTTGTGAAATTCTTCTTCCTCTTGACTTTAAGATCTGATTTTTATCCTCTTGAATTCCTCTCCCTCTCCCTTAGAATTCATATTTGAAAGGAGGAAGGAGCAAGTAAGGATTTAAGGTGAGTAATAGCTTGTTATTCACTTTATGAACTCTTGATGTTGGATGGTCATGAGGAATATGATTTCTAAGACATGATTTGTGTTAGTTGTTGAGATAATTAGTTTTGGATGATTTGAACATGTCTAATGGTGTTTTAGATGTTGTTATGTTGATCTATGACTTTGGCTTGGTGTAAAAGTAATAAGAAACCATGATGTATACACTAGGACTTTAAAGGCATAATGGTGCTTATGTGGGTTGGCATGATTTGTTTGAAATTTAGCTAAATTGATGAAATTAGGAAGATTCTTATGAGTTATAAAGCCTAAGGAAGATGAAATTTTGAGTATAAAAGTGTGTATGAAACTTCCCTTTTGAGAAGCCAAGGGGAGAAGGAAGTTTAGCCATGTAAATTATGTTTTTTGGAAGATCAGTAATGTACACGGGGTAGAACACGGCCCATGTTGTACCCCGTGTTTTTTGTCGAAAGCTAATTTAGTAATGTACACGGGGTAGAACATGGCCCATGTTGTACCCCGTGTTCTGAACACGGGGTAGAATACGGCCCATGTTCACCCCCGTGTTCTTTTGCTGAGTGAACAATTTCGTCTCAAATAATTCCATTGTTTAATTTTTGTGTATGACATATGAATGATTTAACTTGTATACATGAATATCCTTTGGGGTGTGATATGAGAATGAGCATAGAAGGATAAATGAAGCATAAAACACTTATGGCATTGTTGGTATTTTGATACATTCCTCGAGGAAAAATTGTGGTTGATACATGTGGTGTCCCACAATTGTCCATTTTTACTTACAAAAATGTGGGAGGGAGAAAACATCTTTCGCAGAGAAAGAGAGGAGGGGTAAGTAGTGGAGGGAAAAGGTTGGTGGCCTCGAGCCTAGGGTGGCGGGGGATAAGGTTGGACCGAAGATATAAGGTGACATTGCATACCAACTAATGCCATTTCTCAAATGATGTAATATCCAACTTTGGGCTTTTTAATTAGAAAAGCAACCTTAAATGGGGAAAATCAAAAAGAGGCAATAATAGGTTATTACTCATTGAGTATGTTTATACTCATTCTGTATTTTCTTTAATTTGTCTTTTCAGATAATGACCGTGGATCCGTGGACGCGCGGTAACACTTACAGAAGACATGCCACAACGCCCTTTGGAACGTATGGTTTAGAGTTGCAAATAGGGTTAGTGAGTCAAATGATTAAGTTTTCTGTATGTAAAGTCATGATAGACTTACCTCTGTAAATATTGTGGTACTGTTATATGTATATTATTTTGATATTTCAACTCTTTATTACCTATTTTCTTTCGGCGCGCCCTAATATTATTTTTGCAAGTATATACGATATTGTGTCGTCTTTGGAGGCTAGTAAGGGTATCTTATCAGTGTGGAATGCTGATTGGGTATCTTTACGCCGATCACGACTACAGTATGTTGGGTCGTGACAAAGACCTTATTAAATAAATGAAATACATGATTCTCATTTTGCATATTTTTCTATTGTAGATAACCATGGCATCAAATGCATCAAATTTATCACTGCGATCTATCCTTGAGAAGGATAAGCTGAATGGGACGAATTTTCTCGATTGGTATTGAAACTTGAGGATTGTCCTCAAGCATGAGAAAAAACAGTATGTCCAAGGGCAACCTACTCCAAATGAGCCTGCTGCTAATGCTCCTCGAGCAAAAAAGGATGCTTATAAGAAGCATCTAGAAGATGCTCTGGATGTTAGTTGTCTCATGCTTGCTACCATGAACTCTGAGCTCCAGAAGCAACATGAGATCATGGAGGCGTTCAATATGATTGATCACCTTAAACAGCTCTACCAAGAGCAATCAAGACATGAGAGATATGATGTATCTAAAGCATTGTTTCAGTGTAAGATGGCTGAAGGAACACCCGTTGCTACACATGTACTTAAAATGATTAGGTACATTAATAGCCTTGAAAGATTGGGTTTTCCTTTGCAGCAAGAATTGGCCACTGATATAGTTCTGCAATCGTTGCCTGAGAGCTATAGTCAATTCGTCATGAATTACAACATGAACGAAATTGATAAGACTTTTCCTGAACTGCTTAACATGTTGAGAACTGCTGAGCAAAACTTGAAAAAATCCAAGCCCAATTCCATTATGATGGTTCAAAAGGGCAAAGGAAAGGGCAAGTCTAAGGCTAAGAATAAAAAGAAAAATGACAAGACTGATGGAAAGTCCAAGTCAAGTTCCTCTGCACTGAAGCCCAAAGGTGGCGTGGCCAAGGAAGGACAATGCTTTCATTGTAAAGAACCAGGACATTGGAAGCGAAATTGCAAGATTTACCTGGAAGAGCTTAAGAAGCAAAAGGAAAGTGGGACTTCCAACTCAGGTATTTATGTTATAGAGGTTAATTTATCTACTTCTACATCTTGGGTATTAGATACTGGATGTGGTACTCACATTTGTGTAAATGTGCAGGATCTTAAAGAAAGTAGATCATTAGCCAAAGGTGAAGTGGACCTGCGCGTTGGAAATGGAGCAAGAGTTGCTGCATTAGCTGTAGGGACTTATTATTTATCTTTACCTAGTGGATTAGTTTTAGAATTGGACAATTGTTATTTTGTGCCTACTGTTAGTAGAAATTTGATTTCTGTTTCTTGTTTAGACAAGAAAGGTTTTTCATTTATAATAAAGGACAAATGTTGCTCTATTTATTTAAATGAAATGTTTTATGGCAGTGCACAATTAATGAATGGTCTTTATGTTCTGGACCTTGAAAATTCAATCTATAACATAAACACGAAGAAGGTTAAAACTAATGATTCAAATCTAACCTATCTTTGGCATTGTCGTTTAGGCCATATAAATGAGACACGCATCTCCAAACTTCATAAGGATGGATTTTTGGACTCATTTGATTTCGAATCATATGAGGTATGTGAGTTATGTTTATTAGGTAAGATGACTAAAGCCCCTTTTTCTGGGAAAGGTGAAAGGGCTAGTGATTTATTGGGCCTTATACATAGTGATGTATGTGGACCTTTAAACACACAAGCTAGAGGAGGTTATCAGTACTTCATTACTTTTACTGATGATTTCAGTAGATATGGTTACGTGTTTCTTATGAAACACAAGTCTAAATCTTTTGAAAAGTTCAAAGAGTTCAAAAATGAAGTACAAAACTAACTTGGTAAAAGTATTAAAGCACTTCGATCAGATCGAGGTGGTGAATACTTAGACCGAGAGTTCCTTAATCATCTAAAGGAGTGTGGCATTGTATCACAACTCACTCCACCAGGAACACCTCAATGGAATGGTGTTTCTGAAAAGAGGAATCGAACTTTGTTAGACATGGTTCGTTCAATGATGAGTTAGGCTGACCTTCCAAATTCCTTTTGGGGACATGCTCTAGAGACTGCAACTTTCACACTAAACCGTGTTCCATCAAAATCAGTTCAAAAGACACCATATGAGATATGGACTGGGAAACGTCCTAGTTTGTCTTTTATGAAGATTTAGGGCTGCGAAGCTTACGTAAGACGTCAGGCTTCTGATAAACTTGGACCCAAATCTGATAAATGTTTTTTCGTTGGATATCCTAAGGAAACAAAAGGATATTATTTCTGTAATCCAACCGAGCAAAAAGTGTTTATTGCTCGAACTGGTGTCTTTCTAGAAAGAGAATTTATCTCTAAAAGAATCAGTGGGAGAAGAATAGAACTTGAAGAAATTCAAGATCAACGAGAAAACATTGAACTTGAGATGGAACTTGAGCCGGTTCCACAAACAGTTGTGGAAGAACCTACTCATGTAACACAGAACCCACGTAGATCTAGTAGGATACATCGTGAGCCCGAGAGATATGGTTTTCTCGTGACTCATCACGGTGATGTGTTGCTCATGGACCAAGATGAGCCCACAACCTATCAAGAGGCTATGATGGGACCAGATTATGAGAAATGGCTAAAAGCTATGAAATTAGAGATGGACTCCATGTATTCAAACCAAGTTTGGACTTTGGTTGATCCACCTGAAGAGGTAAAACCCATTGGGTGCAAATGGGTTTTCAAAAAGAAAACTGACATGGATGGTAATGTGTGTACCTTTAAAGGACGAATGGTTGCAAAAGGTTTCAAACAAATCCATGGTATTGACTATGATGAGACCTTTTCTCCAGTTGTCATGCTTAAATCCATCAGGATTCTTCTAGCTATAGCAGCATATTATGATTATGAAATCTGGCAAATGGATGTCAGAACTGCTTTCCTTAATGGAAATCTTCTTGAGGATGTGTACATGACACAACTTGAAGGTTTTGTAAATCCTGAAAATGCTGGAAAAGTTTGCAAATTACAACGATCCATTTATGGGTTGAAGCAAGCTTCTCGGAGTTGGAATCTTCGTTTCGATGATGCAATCAAAGAGTTTGGTTTCATTAAAAATGAAGATGAACCTTGTGTATACAAGAAGGTTAGTGGGAGCACAATAGTCTTTCTGGTGTTATATGTAGATGACATATTACTCATTGGAAATGACATTCCTACACTACAGTCTGTAAAAACTTGGTTAGGAAATTATTTTTCTATGAAAGACTTAGGTGAGGCCTCCTATGTATTAGGTATCAAGATCTATAGAGATAGATCGAGAAAATTGCTTGGCCTAAGTCAAAGTACATACATCGACAAGGTGCTAAAAAGGTTTATCATGCAGGATTCTAAAAGAGGATTCTTGCTGATGTCACATGGCATAAGTCTCTCAAGAACTCAATGTCCTTCCACAGAGTATGAGAGACAGCGCATGAGTAAGATCCCTTATGCATCTGCGATTGGATCTATCATGTATGCTATGTTATGTACTCGTCCTGATGTCTCGTATGCTTTAAGCATGACGAGCAGATACCAATCAGATCCTGGTGAAAGTCACTGGACAGCTGTCAAGAACATTCTTAAGTACTTAAGAAGAACTAAAGACATGTTTTTGATTTATGGAGGTGAGGAAGAGCTCATTGTAAATGGTTACACTGATGCTAGCTTTCAAACCGATAAAGATGACTTCAGGTCGCAGTCAGGTTATGTATTTTGCCTTAATGGTGGCGCCGTGACCTGGAAGAGTTCAAAGCAAGGGACAGTGGCTGATTCTACAACAGAAGCTGAATACATTGTAGCATCAGATGCCGCAAAAGAGGCTGTTTGGATTAAGAAGTTCATCAATGAACTTGGAGTTGTTCCTAGCATCGCTGACCCAGTAGAGCTCTATTATGACAATAATGGAGGCATTGCGCAAGCCAAGGAACCTAGATCTCACCAGAATTCAAACATATACTATGTCGCTATCATCTCATAAGAGATATTGTTGACATAAATGATGTCAGGATATGCAGAATACCGACTGACGATAATGTCGCCGATCCACTGACAAAAGCTCTAACGCAGCAAAAGCATGATAGTCATATGAGATCCATAGGTATTAGATACATGGATGATTGGCTTTAGTGCAAGTGGGAGATTGTTAGTGTATATGCCCTAAAACTAATTATATTGGTGATTGTAATTTTGAATCATGTTATTTTAATGGCAATTCTAATTATTATATTTATATATATTGTTTGCGTAATATATTTAATTATAATAATAACCTTAGAATAATTGTATTCTTAAATGTCCCTAGTCATATATCATTGTGGATTAGGTTGCTTTGATATGTTAAGACTAGCATGTGTAAAGACTTATATGGGATATTAAGTTTACACATGAGTACAAGTTAGAGAACTTGTATACTGGACCAACCCATATTAAGAACACTACATGGATCGTTATATAAGTGTCATAAGTGGTTCTTAGTGATCATTATTAATATGGTCCTTTGACCTGAGATTACCAAGGTTCCCTACATGTGAGTTTCATATTTTGATACTATTCTATGTCACTAATGGTTAAGTGAATGCAAGGGTAGATATTGGATATGTCACATATCATGCGGAGGGGTTTGTGTGATCGAGATGGGATTTGTCCCTCCTATATAACAGGAGTAACATTTATGGGCCCCTTGATTAAGTAAAGCTGAGAAAATGCATGGCCATGCTCAGATGAATTGACATGAGATGTCGATTACATTTATTTCAGTCAGCTTACTTAGGAATCAAGAAACCTCAAGATTGGGCTATACGGGAATGACGCGGTCCATGTCTCGTGCTCAATCTAGATGTATAGGACAAAAGGACATAAGTGATGATCACGTGTAAAGGTTTAGTCAAATCACCGACTTTCTCATTACTTAGGTAATAATGATGTGTTGCTAGATACCAATCATTGTTTATGATCATTAATATGATTAATGGTCATTGCCAACGTAATGAGAGCCTGTAAGGTCGCACACTTAGAGCTTAGTGAATTTGGAATTAATGGACCAAATTATTTGGGCTTAATATTTGGGAATTCATGTTATAATTATTAGGCCCAATAGTAAGCCTATAATTATACATGGAATAAGGCCCAAATAGGTTAGGTTTTTCTATGCACCTATTTAAATAGGCTTATTGGGTAATAATAGGATTACTATTATTATTCACGCACCCCAAGCAAAAGCATAGAAAACCCTAGCACCTCTCCTTGACCAAAATCTCTGAAGAGGCGTAGCTAGCAGTACGAGGTGTAAGGAGATCAATTCCAACCAGTGTGTGTAGCGGACATTCATCGGTGATTCACGGGTTCGTGTGGATACCATAGAGGTGTAGCCACATAAACGTTGTACTGGTGATCTGATTTGCTGGTTTCCATTCGGTTCGTGATTTGGAAGCAGATCGGATTTGCTGTAGCGGTCAGATGATTTTTTGCCGAAAGGTATAAACCCTAATTCCTAATCTATGGCGTTCTAAATTCGCATGAATCCTTGGTGGAAATCGTGCAAAAATTTTATTCCGCTGTGCATGTATGATGCGCGATTTCCAGCAGTACACTCCTGGCAATAAGAGCCATCCTATTGCCAAATTGCTGGGAGTTAGCTGCCATGTTTGGAATGAGATCTCTGGCTGCCATTAGAGTCTTATTAACTAGTGTACCTCCACTTGCTGCATCAATCATGCTTTTGGCCATTGGAAGCAAGCCTTCATAAAAGTACTGGATCAATAGCTGTTCATTGATTTAATGGTGAGGACAGCTTACACACAAATTCTTAAATCTCTCCTAATACTCATGTAGTGTCTCCTCATTCATTTTTCTGATGCCACATTTCTCCTTCCTAATTGCAATTGCTTCGGATGTAGGGAAAATTTTCTCCAAGAATTGCTGCTTCATGTTATTCCAGCAGGTTACAGATCCAAGCTGTAGGTAGTATAGCTAGTCATTAGCAGCATCAACAAGAGAGAATGAAAAGGCTCTTAACTTGATCTGATCCTCAGAGATGCCTTATGGCTTCATTGTTGAGCACACTACATGGAATTCCTTAAAGTGTTTATGTAGATCCTCACTTGCAAAACCATAAAATCTTGGAAGCAAGTGTATCAAAGCAGACTTTAATCCAAAATTAGCATCTAATGTAGGCTATTGGATGCCTAAAGGTTGGTATGTAATATCAGGGGGCAACCAATTCCTTTAAAGTCCTATTGTTTGCTATATTTTCTGGATGAGAAGGGGGGTTAGAACAATCTATATTTTTGGTCCTACGAAGTGAATGAAATGTCCTATCAATCTCAGAATCAAAATCAAACAATTTAGTAGGATTTCTTCTTATCATGCACAATTACTAAATAGCAAAAATAGTAAAAACAGAAACAACACGAAATAGAAACGTTAAGATAACAAAACATTAAATGCATGCACATATGCAAAAACTAACTATAGGAACTTCAGTTAACTTATTTAAACATTTTTTTAATTTTTTAAACCACCTTTATTTGACTAATTTGACCATGAGGAACCTAAAAATGCAATAAAAAATCTTTAAAAATCCAAAAAAAATAGAAAATAGTAGAATTTAGCTAAAAAATAAGGTAGCTCACAAGGCTATTGCCTAATGATTATTGATCCTAAGGGTGAGTTTTACCTTGACACCAAGTTTTAAGCCATTCTGACACTAAATTTTTTTTTCAAAATTTTTTTTAGAGAATCTGGATGACTGACCAAAAGGGCTTAAATGATGCAACTAAGGCCTGACATCCAACATATGGGATGTGGAGGGATGGAGCAAAAAGGTTATTTGCAAGAAAATTGAAAAAATCTATAAGTTGTAGTTCAAATTTACTATTCACCGTAACAAAAAATGCAAGTTAGAATGACCAAATGGTAATGAAATGCTGCCAAATTTGGTGTGGAACTCCTATTCTACTATATCTAGTACTATGCAAAATTTTAGCTCAATCTAAAATGAAATGATGTAAAATCATGCAAGATGAAACTAGGGAAGTAATGAAATGAAGGGTCAACAGCTCAAGCAATGATGTGTACTACTTAAAATGCATTAAAATATAAGGAAAGTGCATGACATGTCTGAATATGATGTATATGTGATGTTAGAGTGGAATGAAAGGTTAGATTGTATAGCTATGTAAACTATGAACTACAATGCAAAATTAGGTAAAAACTACTTTAGTTCGTACAACTTGAGTGATGCATGATGAAAAGCTATCCAATTAGTTGTGATATGTAAATCTAAATGTAGATTGGAGTTTTATATGTTGTATGAGGATGGAATGCAGTGGCAAAATGATCAAAATGAGAAGGATACAATAGGAACTAGGGAAAGCAGAAAAATAACCAAATGAACAATGCACTAGGAAACTAGCAAATGGAAAAAGGGAAAGCAATTTAACAATTCAACCAAAATTGATTTCTAAGCTTAAAATCAACTAAAATATGATGTGAATAAGTGAAGTGAAGTGCTAAAATGTGAAGATATAGTGCAAAATAAAATTTCAACAGAAAGAGTAGAACATAGTATGCAGGGATGTAAAATTATATGCAACAGGAATGGATGTAATATGCATATGATGCAGCAATGCAAATTATGGAAATCAAGATGCAAGATTAGTGATGCTAATTTAATAGATGCAATGGAGAAGTAAACAAGTAGAAAAAGTAGATGCAACAATGCAGAGAATTATGAAGTGGATAAAGACAGAAGCAAAATTTAAACAATGGCAGAATAGATAAACATGCAGAAATAAAAAAAAACATGATGTGAATAGTATTTGATTAATATTTTCCTTTATATTTAGGTCCCTTAGGAGGTGATGATACTTAATTGGATTAATTTTGTACTAATTTGAGACTAATTGCATTAATTTGAACTTAATTGAATTTCGGGCTTAATGCTGGAATTTTGATACTATTTTAGTATTTTAGCTATCACTTAAGTTAGGAATTTCTAATTGGGCTGAAATTTTATGGGTAGCTTCCTATGGTATTAGGCTACAAGTTTCTAGTTTAGGTCCAATCCTAATTATGCTTCTATGGTTGTAAATAAATAGAGGGTAGAATTAGAATGTGAAAGGAGGTTAGAGACAGCTTGATAGTTTCCTAAATTTTCTTTAGTTCTTCTCTCTAATGGAAGGTTAATTCTCTGAGTTAATTCAAGGAAATTTAAGGCTCTTCTCCTCTAAAATTATGATATCTTAATTTTTATGGTGGTAACTGTAATTAATTTCTCTTTTTCGTCATCTATCTCCTCTGATTTGCATGATCTGCTTGAATTGGATGTTGATTTGATATAATCCTTGTTCAATTCTATAAGTTGTGTTTTAAATCTGAATTGGTAGTAAGTTTTGATTTATCAATTAGAATTTTTTGTGAGAGAAAAGGGGATGAATGAATGGTTTAGGATTTTGAATTAATTCATTTAATTTGGCTGAATTTTATCTTTAAATTCTAGGCAATTGTCTAGTGTAGGATTCATGAATTGTTGCAGAGATTCCAAATAATTCAAGGCTAAATAATTAATTACAAAATCCAATTTATAGTAATCTATGATTAATTCTTTGAAGAGACCTTAAATTCCTTGGACTAGCTATTTTAATTCATTGATATTTTTATTTTCGTTGCCACTGTTTAATTGTTTCCATTATTGATCTTTTGCTATTGATATCTTCATGCTTTAATTTCAAACCCCCCCAATTTTAATTTTATTTTGCATATCTATATTTAGTTTTGAAGTCTCAATTCTGCATAATTAGATGGAATTCATTCTATTTACATCATAAACTCAATTAGTAAATAATCACCGAGAATTATTGACAAGGATCTTCAGAGGTTCAACTTAGTTCCTACTATTTTTCTACAAAAATTCTTTGAAATCAATAATTTTAATTTGATCGGTTTAACAGTCGTGATCAAAACACAATAACAAAAAAGATAAACTCAAGAGAATCCCCAGCAATGGTGCCAAAATTTTGATATGCATGCTACAATGCACTAAAATTAATTAAACTAGTTTTTAACAATATAGTGGCACAACCAGGTCATACCCTTAGTGATCCATTGATTTTACCTCTCCTAAATATGTTTTTAACAATCTTCATACAATTGTTGAATTACTTACGCAACACAAATAGAAGAAATAGATGCACACAAAATGTAGAAATAGGAAATAAAATGCTGTAATAGAAATTATACTATATGTATGCTGAAATTATACAAAATAGAAATTATGCAAAATAGAATGTAGAATTAGGGGGTTTTGAATTTAAAAATAGCAAAAGATCAATAATGGAATCAATAAAACAGTAGCAAAGAAAATTAGAATACTAATGAACAAAGACAGCCAATCCAAGGAAGTTAATATTTTCTTCAGAGGATTAATCATAAATCACTATAAATTAGAATTTACAATTAATTATTCAGCCTTGAATTATTCAAAATCCTTGCAATAATTCACGAACCCTGAGCTAGATAATCATCTAGGATTTAATTGATTAAGATTAGCTAAGTTAGGCAATCACCATAACTCCTAAGCTAGATTAAAACCAATTTGAAGATAGAATTCAGCCAAATTAAATGAATTAATTCAGAATCCTACATCATCCATTCATCCCCTTTTCTCTCATGAAAAATTTTATTCAATCAACCAAATTTTACTACCAATTCAGATTTAAAACATAATTTACAGAATTGAACAATGATTATATCAAATCAACATTCAAATCAAGCAGATCATGCAAATCAGAGGAGATAGATGAGGAAAAAGGAAAATCAATTATAGTTACCCCTATACAAATCAAGATCTCATAATACTAGAGAAGAAAAGCCTCAAATTTCCTTGAATTAACTCAGAGAATTAGCCTTCCATTAGAGAGAAAAATCCTAAGAAAAATAGAAAACTCTCAAGCTATCTCTCATCACTCACGTTCTGATTTTGCCCTCTATTTATTTAGAAACCTAGAAGCATAATTAGGACTGGACCTAAACTACAAACTTGTAGCCTAATATCTTAGGAAGCCACCCATAAAATTCATCCCAATCAGACGTTCCTAGCTCAAGTTATAGCTAAAATAATATGGGTAGTTCAATCCAATGTAAGATGAAATAATGAGCCATCAATCTGCCTTCCTTGGCCTTCAAAATGACTTAGTTTATTCAAAAGGGCTTTAGGAATGATTAGATATGGATTTTAGGGAGCAATTGGACTTGGCCTTGCATCAATTAGACACTTGGAGCTCAAGATATGAATTAATCATTGCAATTAGGTCGGGTCTAGGCTTGGACAGCAACTCTGCTTCGAATTTAACCTAATTTTGGACCTCCAAGATGGCAGAACTGGTTCTTTGGCCAACATGAAAATTGTAGCTCTTTTTCTTAGCTTTCCAATGGTGTATAGATCATCCAAGTCCAAAATCCAAAGCTCAAGTTATGATCAAAATACTGAAATAGTATCAAAAATCCAGTATTAAGCCTGAAATTCAGTTAAGCCCAAATTAATGTAATTAATCTCAAATTAATGTAAAATTGATCCAATTAAGTATCATCACCTCCCAAGGGACCTAAATATAAGGAAAAATATTAATAAAATATTATTCACATTACACCTATGAGCCTATGGCTATGACATTTGATGAGAAAAATGAGATTTAGCTACCATAAAAGTTTTAGCTTAATTAGAGTTAGGATGAAAATGTTATGCCTAGAACAAGACATAAGTGCAATTTTTATATAAAACCTAGTTTCTTAGCCAAAGACCTCTGTTTCAATGCTTAATGATGTTAATTATGATGAAATATTATAGATAGAGGTGGAGGTATGAAAAGAAAACAAGGAATGCAGTGGAATCCAAGATAATGGAAAAAACCATAAAATGGAAGAAACATAATTAGTGGATGCAGTTACTTACTAGAATGCTGCAAGAATTGTGTAACATACTGCTAAGAATATGTATGAAAAGATAAAATATGATGGATTGAAAAATGAGCGAAAATCAGAGAATGTGAGGAAACACAGAAAGATGGAAAGATGCAAGTTATTGTAAAATGCAAGAAACTTAATAACAGATGTAAAGACTAACTGAAATGCTTGATCAATCATATAGTGTATTGCTAGGAATATGTATGAAAAGATAAACTTAAGAGGATCCTTGGCAATGGTGCTAAAATTTTGATGTTCACACCACAATGCACTAAAATTATATTAAAACTAGTTGCTAAAAAAATAATGTAAGAAGGTGGCACAACTAGATCATACCCCTAGTGATCTTTTGATTTTACCTTTCTTAGATGATTTCCTAACAATACCTACACAATTATTAAAATTTTTATGCAATGAAAATGTGAAGAACTATTGTAAGCAGAATGCAATGCGATGCAACAGAATGCTGTGTAGAAATAGAATGCAATATATATATGTTGTACAATGTATGTTGTATGCTATTTTATGCTGTCTATGCAAATATACAATACTAAATGCAAAATTGGGGCATTTTGGCTACATAAAATTAAAGTAGAAGCGATGAAATAAACAATCTTAAAATAGAAGCAAAGCAGAAGTAAAATTGGAAGAAACTCAATGGAATCAAATAGCCGATTTAAGGAAATTAAGAGCTATAAATTGGATTAATCATAGATCAATTAAGATTTGAATTTTTCTAATTAATTCTTTAACCTTGGATTACTTGGAATCCTTACAATAATTCATGAATCCTATGCTACACATTTGAAGGATTTGATCAATTAAGATTGGCCGATTAAGCAACTGCTATAATCTCTATGCTAGATCAAAATTGATTTAATGTTAGAATTTAGTTAAGAAATTAAACTAGAAACCTCCAAACCAACCTCTCAACCCTTTGACCCTATGTGTGAAAACATGATTTACTAACCACAATTCATCAATAAAATAATAGGGAAAATGGAAATCACAAGGAAGAATATCAATTATACCAAATCAACATCAACACAAGCAATCTCAATAATTCGGCATAAGTAAATAGGGAAAGAAGAAAATTAATTAAGAAAAGTCAACAGTATAAATCATGATCTCATAATCCTCAAGAGGAGAGCCTCAAACTCCTTGAATCAACCATGAATTTAGGCTTCCATTGATGAAGAATGAAAAGAGCTAGAAGAAGAAGAAGGTTGTTTGCTGAATGTTGTGTGGAATCTAAATTATGTTATTCTTAGCCCTCTTGCCTAATTATATAACCTAATTTACCTAAAAACTTATTGGAGTAGGATTGGATGTCTCTTAGAATTATAATTACAATAATAAGGATTTTCAAAATTTCTAGAAGCTCAGACCTATTTAAATCAAATCTCTAGAATCTGTCAAATTTCTAGAAGCTGCATCAGGGAATTCCTACAAGTCTAACTTCCAGCTAATTTTGACCATGAAATCAACATAATTTGGAAAATCCATAAACATGATATTTGTAGGCCTATTTCTTTTGAGAATTTATACACTAGTTTTAGGTTAATCGGACTACTATAGCTCCAGATAAAGCCCATATATAGAAGCAGGTTCAGTTAGGATAGAAACATAGCTTTAGCTTCTTAACCAAGTAAAGGCTTGAAGAAGTCCAAAATGGGCTTTAACCAAAACATAAAAGTTGTAGATCTCTCTTTTAGCTTTCCAAAAATATAAAGTTTGCCTTAATCTGACATCCGAAGCCTAAGATATGACTTAAAAATAGAAATAGTGTCAAAATCCAACATTTACTGAATAAATTTATAAACTTGTAAAATCAATCCAAAATTATAAAATAAGGCCTATTCTGTAAAATTAAGCATATGTAATACCTAAGAAATAAAAAATAGAAGAAAATAAAATAGTAAATATTTTTCTCATTAAGAAGCCACAAGATCTCCATCTTATATATGAGAATGCCATATTTGTGCCAATGAAATCCTTGCCATGAGACAAATAAGATGCATTATTTTAAAGATAAGCTACCAAAGCATTTATTTCTTTGAACTTACCATTCATATCCTTGTCTTCCTCATACTTCCTCTTGCTCATTCTTAGGAGGTAACTAAAAATGGATTTTAAAAAAAAAAGATAATTAAATATGTTAAATAGAATTTTATTTGAATTAATGGAAAACTTCACCTGTATAAAGAAATGAATTAACACTTTTAGTTAAGCTTGGAAGGATACAAGTTCTTAAGCCATTGTAATTACCTCTTTCATCTATAATGGCACTTTAGTTGACTCATCCTTGATGACATCTTTCATAACTTTACACTAATTCTCTAGCAAAATAATGATATGGAGCACACACTTAAGGAAAACCATGCCCTATGCCACTTATTTGACAAAGGTTCTTGTAACCAAAACTACAAACCTATATCTAATTTGTAATGATAAGTAAACTAGTCAATCATTATCAATGTAATCCTATAACAAGATTGGAAAGTGCTTAGCAATAAGTAGTAGGGTGTCAACTATTTACTTGTGGTAATTAGGCAAAGGGTTTGAGGTCGGTAGGTCAATTGTTGCCCTATTATGGTATTAGAGTCACCATTTATACCTTCTCTTCCTCCCTACTTAGTATGGTGAGTAACCTTCCAATTTACTTGAGTTTAACCACCCTACCATATGTTGTAAAATCGATTCATGTAGTAATGTAAGTTAGTGCTCGAATATTCCTTCACTATAAGGATATTTTGCAACTTCCCTAAAATGTTTCTTAATACCAACTATTCCTCCAATGACCTTGACACCCTCGAGATGCTCCAAAGTTCATAGAGCAACAGTTAATATGTCTATCCTTTCTATTGGTTGAAACTCTTCTTGGGTAGCTTGCTACATGAGCTTATCATATCATAGTGTATTCAAACATGATTAGTCATATGCTAATAAATGAATAACATATTTCATATTTGACAAAGTAATAAAAAAATAACATTACTTATTATTCTTTAAGTATCTTATTGAATCTCCTCTATCATGACTTCACCTTATTATTAACTTTAGCTCTCACCTATAACTCATGTCATTTAACAAGGATGGTAAAGGCAAATGCTTGATCACTAGATTAAGTAGCAATTTTTTCAACAACTTAAGTCCTTTCCTTAAGGGTATCTTTTTTTATTTTCACATACCCTTCTCAGGACAACCTATATATGTACATATTTTTAGCTTGATTTGTCTTATTCTGTGCACATATGGCCTATTGACAATAAGATAAAACAATTGATGAGAAAATATTATTCCCCATCGATAGCAGAAGAAAGACAACAATATTGAGATTTCCATAAATACCTAAAAGCCCTCCAAATAACACTTTTTCACAAACTTCCCCGACGTTGAGATGTCAATCCAATGATATTTTTCAAGGGAAAGTCCCACTGGAGTCCTTACTTCACTAATATAATTCTTCTTCAACATGTACTTATAATTCTTCCACTTCTTACTTGCTAGTAAAAAGATGTATTTTTTATAATCCTAGTGAATATTAAGAGTAGCCTATAAGGCAATCCATATAAGTATAAGTATTGAGGTCCTTTACGAATAAATCTTCCTAAATGACATCATTGATGTCTTTTCCACTTGGTGCCATTCCTTAATATTAATGGGTGCCTTAGTGCATACCAATGAACTAAAGAACTAAAGTAGTCGGTGAAAGCAATTCCACCAAGCCCATATGCAACTCTATTGTCATTGAAGTCTACTTTCAACCTTTCTTCTTTGGCATGCTTGAGGACTAAGTCTTTTAATATTGTAAGGACCCTAGTACACTTCATTTTCTTGCCACCTTTATCAAAATTCCTAGATGCATCCATGTTATGATTAAAGAGACTTAACCAAAACAATATAAATATTTAACTTATGTGCCAAGCATTATCTGATAAACAATCAAGCACTACTTGTGATAACTTAGATAAAAAGGAATGATTGGAAATTATTTTATCATATTTGATTTGTTTTAAGAGTAAAACTTTACTTATAGTAAAATGATATTCTTAATAATAGCGTCTAGGCAATAGAGCCATAAATGTAGCATAAAATTGAGCTTTAAAAATAAAAACCATAATCAAGATACAAAATGCTTACAGAGTATAACTAAACTGGGGAAAATACCTCAAATAAATAGGATTAGATGATCTAAGATGGTTAAAGGTAAATGCATATAATTATTGAACTTGCATTGAAAAAATTTAAGTAGTGAGCATAAGAAAATCAAGAGCAAATTGCTATGCAATACAAGTTTATTTATGATTCTGAGAAATAAACACGATGTATATGCAAGTGGAAGCACTTTAGATGTTGGTTATTAATACATGATTAACATCTATAATTTTTCATGTCAGTTAATGCTAAAGGACCGTTTGGTTGGGGGTAATCAGGAATTACAAGGATTCATTCCCTTTGTTTTTGTTTGGTTTAGAAAAAATTCATTACTTTTTCCCATTTTCCCTTAATGGGATTACTTCAATTAAGGAAATGGTGATTCTCCCTAACCCTTAAGAATTCCATTCTCTTTCTTTATCTTCAATATGATAATTAACATAATAAATATAATAAAATATTTAATAATATAAAAAGGTAATAATATTAATAAAATAATAATAATTAAATAATAATAAATAATAATTATAATTATAATATATTTAATAATAATTATATATTAATAATATTAATAATATTTATTTAATAAATAAATAATATTCTTAATCTTAAATAAAAATAAATATAATAATATTATTTAATTATATTAATAATATTAGAATATT
This sequence comes from Sindora glabra, assembly GCA_020226215.1. Taxonomy (NCBI): domain Eukaryota; kingdom Viridiplantae; phylum Streptophyta; class Magnoliopsida; order Fabales; family Fabaceae; genus Sindora; species Sindora glabra. Next base: position 29,002,022 of record CM035231.1, read on the forward strand.
TTTTATAATTATTATTATGAATATTATAATATTTTTAAGTTATTAATAATTAATAATTTTAATAAAATAATAATAAATATTAGAAATAATAATATTAATAAAATATTAATAATTAATTAAATAATAATAATTTTATTTTTAATAATAAATATAATATAATTAAATAATATTTAAATAATAAATAAATAATATTCTTAAATATTAAATAAATAATAAGTATTATAATATTATTAATTATATTAATAATATTATAATATTTTTAATAATTATTATTTTTAATATTATAATGTTTTTAAGTTATTAATAATTAATAATATTAATAAAATGATAATAAATATTGTAAATAATAATTAAATAAATAATAATTAATATTATTATGACAATATTAATTATTTTTAATATATTAATAATAATTAAAATAATATGAATAATAATAAAAATAATATTAATAAGATATTAATAATTAATATTAAATAATTACAAAAATTATAATATTAGTAAATAAAATAAAATTAATAAGATAATAATTATAATAATTATTTTAATTATTATTATTAATAAATAAATTAAAGATATTTAATTTCCCTTCCTATTTGAACTAAACAAATTAGGTAATCAGGAGCCATTCCTTTCCTTTCTCCCTAATTTCCTTTCCTGATTCCATTCCCTTTCTCTAGTTTGAAGCAAATGAATTCTAAAATTAATGTCTAATATTTTGCTCATAATTACAAAAATGCCTCAGGGTGAAATTTTCAATGTCGGTTGTATATAAGAACTGATATTTAATGTTTTGTTACTTTTTGAACACATAGTTCACTTTCATTTTCCATATCAATTATTCAAATAACCATTTTGGAAAATTTATTTCCATCAACTAACTATATAGCCCATAGTAGATAATTTTGCTTTATAACATTAACTATTTATTTAAACTAACGTCCTTATTTACAAAAATTCTATCACACCATTATATATGTTAGTTTTCTTGTTAATTGACATCAATATGGTGATGTTAATAGGCAAATCTATAGTAGTGAGAGCATATCACAACCATATATCTTGAGTGATATAATTCTAAACTTAGCGATGAAAGAGGTTATCATAGTATCACTATATACATACATATACATCCAAACCCAAAAATGTACTAAATTTAATCACTTAATATTAAAAAATATAATAAAAACAAGAAAAGGAAATATACATGAAAAATTTGTTGATAACTAGAAGAAACATACAGCTAACTTTGATTGTAGAAGAGAACATGGTGGAGGTTTGGTACTTATAAAAAAAATTTCAACGATGGAGGAGAAATGAGTTTCAAAAAGCAAAAGCAATGCAAAATTAAAAAATGAAATGAAAGTTAATCAAAGAAAACATTTATATGTCAATTTTTCACTCTATAACCAATGTCTTAAATAAAGAATATCAAATTAGTATAAAACAAACATATAAAGTTAAAAACATATTTATAAAAATACAATTGAATCATCAATTTAAATGTTATTTTTTAGATAAACCAATGTCTTAAGTTATTTTATCCTTTCAAAGTTAATAGTTTGCATTCACTTTTAACATTAGTTAAACTAAAAATCAATATCTTAAAGTCTTTTCTTATTTGAAACATTATGACAAAGATCAAATGAGATCGACTATTAAATTAACTATTATTTTAAGTTTCTTGTGAATTGCAATAGTGTCACTACATCAAAATAAATATCATTTTTTTAAATAATCATCATCTTATTAGTCCTAATAATTTAGAAAATGTCATTGCATTGACAATAATGTCAATTTACCTTTAACTAACCTCTATCCACTAAAATGGAATTACAATTCTATAGTAGTGGACCTGTAGCAGTCATGTCAAATTTAAATGTCATAGGCTTCTTAAATTCTTCAAAATAATCTAGATTATTACTCATGAAAATAAGATTATCCATATAAAAAGAAACAATCAAAACATCTCCATTACCATGAAATTTGGCTTTAAAAGCATACTTATTATGGTAATGAACAAACCTACTATCTTGAAAGTACTTGTCAATGTGACTATTCTATGCCTTTGGTGCTTGCTTCAAACCATGCAAAACCTTATTCAATTTCAAAACTTTATATTCATGTTTGTTGATATCATAGACTAACTATTACTTAACATAAACTTCTTCTTCTAAATAGTTATTTAGGAAGGCTCACTTCATATCAAGTTAATAGATTTTCCATCTTCATCAAGTTATTTAGGAAGGCTCACTTCATATCAAGTTAATAGTCTTCATATGAACAACAGGTGCATATACTTCATCATAATCAACTCCATGTTTTTACTCATAGCCTTTAACAACAATTCTCACTTTTTATTTCTCTACATCTTCATTGTATTCTTCTTTATGTCATATACCCATTTGACTCTAATAGCTTCATGACCCTTAAAAAGTGTTATTAACTCCTAAGTGTCATTTTCCTTAATGGCTTTAATTTCATCATATATGGCTTTTCAACATTTGTACTTATTTATAGCTTTTCTACAAAAGGTTAAAACAAATCAATAGTTTCAATTGCATCATACATATTAATGAGACTTCTCATTTTCCATAGACTTCCTTTTAAAATTTTTTCAAATGATGGTGATGATTCAAAAGTTAGAGCAGCATGAAAGAAGTCATGTTATAGCTTGTAAAGGTTCCATGTTTGTCCCTTATTTTTCCTTTTCAAGGTGTGGAAAGAATACAGAAGCTTTTTTCTCTTAAGTTTCCTAGTTCCAAGTTGCTTCTTCAATAAACTCAATATCTCTGTTCACTATATTTTTTTCATTACTTAGGTTGTACCACATGTAACCTTTGGAATTTGGATCATAGTTAGTAAAAATATTCCTTGCACTTTGATCATCAAGCTTGGATCTTAATTGATCAAGAACATAAACATATGCAATGCTTCCAAATATGCACAATAACACTAGGTTTCAATCCAATCATGCTTCTTGAGGAGTTTAGCCTTTAAACATTTTTTTAATAAAGAGTGGTTGGATAAGTAAATAACAAAAGAAATAACTTCAAACTAAAATTCCTTAGTATATGTTTAGGTTTTAGCATACATTTAGCTATATTAAAAATGAGTTTTTTTGTCTTCACCACTCTATTCTACTATAATGGTCTTGGAACCATTAAAGGATGATAAATTCCATATGTGTAACAAATTTTAAAGGAAATTGTATCCTTTATCAGTATTTTTGAAGTAAATTTGCATCCTTTATCAATTCTTAAAGATTTAATTACATAACCACTCTCTTTTTCTAATAAAGCCTTGACAATGTCAAAGGTTGCAATGCTTTAATTTTTTTAGGAAATAAACTTGAAACTTTGTACTGTAATCATCAATGAATAGCAAGAAATATCTATTTTTATCAAATAATGGTGGAACAATAGAGCCACATATACTAGCATAAACAAGTTGAAGTGATTCTTTTTGGAAATTTATCCTTGTATGTTTTCCAAGGAATCATGATTCAGATGATTTGAATAGTTGAAAGATTACCTCCTTTTCACAATTTACTTATCTCTTAAGATTTGAGAGCTTCAAATCTTAAATGGCCAAATATCATATGTCATAACTATGCTTCATCTTTCATACATGTCTTCAAGTGCAATACCCTAAATATAGTAAGAAAATTCAAGAAAATTTTTTAACTAGAAACCTCTCGAATAAAAACCTAGTATGGTAATTGAGTGAAGCTCAAGTAAAACATATAGACAATTTGGAGGTACATCTATTTTGTAAAAACTATATTAGACACTAGTATAGGTCAAAATATAATTAAAAACTATCACAACATGATTCTTGGGTATTATGACTAATGTATCCTTTAAGACATTTTCAATTCACTTACTTTCTTAACTCTATTAAAGGTAAGAATAAATTTTTATAGAAAATAAAACTAGCTGCTCATGCAATTGGAAATCCAAAATATAATTTACACACATCAAAGTATTTGTGCAAGAGTAAACCTCTAATTAGAACCATCCTATTTCTACTTGGTGTTTTCCTTAAGATCAGACTTGATAAATAAGGAAGAAAATTTTAGCATATTAATAGCATTAGAACTGCTAATTACATCCTTTAGTGAATGGTTTTACAAAATAGGATTGCTTACAAAGGGTTTGATTCAAAATTCAACTTCCTAAGATTCACAGCATAATCAATTCAAGCACCCACTGTTATCATATAGAATCTATAATGAAACATGACTTAGAAAGTCCCCTAAGGTGATAAGAAGGTTTTAGTGTAGATGTCAAATTCCTTTTAGATCTTTATTTAGAATCTGTAAATAAATATCTAATAACAATGAGTGTGAGTATTAAAATACTTAATGAATGGCTATTATTCTCTTTTCTTATAGAGTTTTCATCGTAGTCAATCAGGCATAAATATGATAGTATAAAATAATAAATGATCAAAGCTTTTATGTAAATTATTTACAAAATATGTTAAGAGAACGATAGTAGTTGGTGCACAAGTTTTTCCTTATCCTTCACCCCCCTAAGGTTAAGGGCCCTAACCCTGTCCTTTTAACTTTAACCACTCCTCTCTTTCTCCATAGAGGATACATATCTCCCTTTACAAATCAAATTCAATGTAAGTAATATCAACATGTCAGTTGTAGCATCAATTACTCATTTCATATGATATGGTTAAAGTATCAATTGTGTCATGGAATTCTGCTATTCTCATACATCTTTACATTTCATCCTTACATAACATTATATCCAAGGATAGTGTACAAATCTTCCAATTTAAGATAATAGCAAGACTCACTTCTTTTAAATGATAACAATTTACAACTCAACATCATCAAACATTTCATCATTCTTAATTACTTGTAATATTTTTCAATAAGAAATATTAAACATTAAACATGCTGGGTAGTAACAATACTCCTAAGGCTTAGTGCCTTTTAGGCTTCCAATGCATCTCGAATTTTTACTAATTTTTTATCTAATACTTATAACACTTTAACAAACATCAAATATCAATCTTTTTTTGCAATTTCATCACCCTTAGGTACTGTTCATATAGTACCAAATCAAGGAAATTCAAAATAGGATAACATATGAGTTGTTGGAATAAGAGCCTATTTTTAAAATTCAAATCACTTCCAATCATCACCAAATTTTAACATGAGATCTATAACATATTAAATGATGAAAAAATTCAATTAATTCATCAAAATCCCATATAGATACTATTCATATTAAACCAAAAATTCAAGATTGTCAATTTTGGATAGTTTTAGAGTTGTTGTGACAAATGAGCTTTCTTAACAAATAAGTTTTCTTGGCATCCAAATCAATCTCAATTGACAACAAATTTTTATGTAACCTTATTAATATATTAATAATCAAATAAAATTAATTAATTTAATTTTTATTAATGAAATTATGGCACAAATGACATCAAACTTCAACATATTGAATCCAGAATTCTATTTTAAGCTATTGTAATCAAAGTCCATTGAAATGCACTTTTCATAACTCTAAAATTTTTCAAAATTTTTCAATTTTCTCCACACCTATCCTAACATTATTTGTAACACTAAAACACCAAAAATTGAAATTTTACAATTTCTAACCCTTGTTCACATAAAGCAACATAAACATTCCATAACCTTCCTTTGAAAGTTTTGCTTTTAAATTCAATGTGAATCTATTGTTATCTTTTAAGAAAAACTTGATGAATTTTCTTCTATCAATCTTGACATTGAATTACTAAAATTATTCAATCACATCAACATTTATATAATGCCAAATCCAGATGATATAGTACAACAATTTATCCAGACACCCATAATAACATATTCCATCATACTCCTCTCTTTTCATAGGAAAGCTCAAGGAAACAAGAGATAATTACTACTCATCTTAAATCCTTGATTCTTTAACCTTTCAAATAATCCTTAAAGCAGTAATTTCACTACAATAAACTAAGTTTTTAGGAATTTTGAATGAAAGATTTCCATAAAATTTAAAGGAAATGGAGGAAAACTAAGATCACCTTGCAAGAATTTGATTAAATTAGTTGGAGAACCTCTTGGAATTTGTTAAAGAGTTGAAAATCCTAGTAAAGAACCCTTGAGAGCTCATAGGTTTTAGCTAAAAGTAAACAAATGAATTTGTGCAAAAATGGGCCAAAGGCTTTTATATAAAGCCTTAATTCTAAGGCTTACATCATAAGCTTCTCCTTATTATTTTGTTGTTAAAATTTAATTAATAATTATAGCACATGGAAGCATGGTTTTTTGGCTTAAAATTATAAGATTTTTCTTCTTAAATCCAATAAAATTCAACCAATAAAATGCTTAGAAATAATTACTAAGAAATACCTTTAATTTTTCACTTATTTGCTTGATTGCCATAAGTTTTTTCTATAGAACTGGGCTCTATTTGGGCGTCTTTTTTTTAAAAAAAAAATTTGGCATTGAATTTAGGCATAAAAAATTAAACCATATTAGTACAAATAATTCAAAATAATTTATTTCAATTTTGAGCTCAATTTCTAGATTTTTGGGATACTTGAGCCATTTTTGGGCTATTTGACCCTTAATTTTCCATTGGTCCTTTACATAATCTTTTTACAAACCTAGTATTGGATTTTTAATTATATTTTAACCCTTACTAGTGTCTCATATAATTTATACAAAAATTCTAGATAAACGTGACACCAAATTGCTTCTATGATTTATTTGAATTTCAATTGATTACTTTACCAGTTTTTGTTTGGGAGGTTCCTACTCTGAATTCTTTCTTGGAATTTTTTACTTTATATGGGATATTACAAAAATCTAACACTAAATTTGAAAAAATTATATTAAGACCCAATAGGAAATTAAAGGTCTGGGTAACCTAAAAATGGCCTTAGTAGGATAAAAATCTAAATATTAGACTCGAATTTGAAATAAATCACCTTGTTTCATTTGGGCTGAGGTAGTTCAAATTCTTATGTCCAAATTTGATTTTTGAAACAACATAAATGAGGCCTAAGTAGAGCCCAATCTTGTAGAGGAAGTTTATAACAAATTTGGTAAATAAGTGGAAAGTTAAGGGCATTAGTTGTTGTGTGTTTCTAGAAGATTAAATATAACCAAATTCAATTAGTTTCGAAGAAATAATCTTCTAATTTTAGTATAAAACCTCGCAACCCTATGTGCCTCGTTTATCATTAAATTTTTACAAAAAAATAATAATAAAAGGAAGCTTATATAAGAAGCCTTAGAATTAGGGTTTTATATAAAAGTTTTTTAGCCCATTGTTGCACAAATTCTTCTAGTCCTCTTTAGCTAAAATTAAGTGCTTCTCTAGAGTTTGTTAGTAGGGTTTAAACTTTACAATAAATCATAAAAGGTTCTCTAAGTGACTCCATCAAATTCTTGCAAGATAACCTAGGTTTTTCTTAATCTCTTTCAAGTTTTCATAGAAACCTTCTCTTCAAAATTCCTAAAATTTAGTTTATTTTAATGAAGATACTCTTTTACCACTTTAAGAAATCTTTGAGAAGTTATAGAATGAAGAATTTTAGGTAAGTGGCAAATATCTCTTACTTCATTGAGTTTTCCTATGAAATGTGAAAAATATAGTAGTATATGCTATTGTAGATGTTTAATTGTATTATGATACTGTATGGTTTGGTTTTAGTATTGTACAAATATTAATATGATGGCTTGATGTTGGTATTTTAGTGCTAAAATTGGTAAGAGAGAAATTCATTAAGTTTTCCCTTGAATGATGACAATATGATTATGTTGAATTTAAAGGCAAAACTTTTAAAGGAGAATTATAGTATGTTTTTATTACTCTTTGGAGTTAAGGACTAGAAGATGTTAAAATTTCAATTTTTTATATTTTAATGTTACAAATAGTGTTAGGATAGATGTAGAAGAAATTAGAAATTTTTGAAAAATTTTAGAGTTATGAAAAGTGCATTTGTATAGTTTTTGCTTATAAAAGCTCAAAACAAAATTTTGGATTCTATATGTAGAAACTTGGTTCTATTTATCCCATAATTTGATTGAGAAAAATTAAAGTAATTAATTTTCTTTAGTTATTTACATGTTAAAAAGCTTATATCAAAATTTAGTGGCAAATAGAATCGATTTGGATGCCAAGAAGGCTTATTTTCCACAACAACTTGAAAGCTGTCTAAATTGGAAATTCTAAGCTTTTGGTTTTGTATGAATGGTACCCATGTAGAATTTTTGTAAAATAATTGAAGTTTTTCATCATTTAACATGTTATAGATCTTCTATCAAAATTTGGTGATGATTAGAAGTGATTTAAATATTGAAAAGAGACTTTGAATTAATTGCTCACATGATGTCCTATTTTGAAATTCCTTATTTTGGTATTGTGTGAATGGTACTTAAGAGTTAGAAAATTGTAAAAAAATTGATGTTTGATGTGTAGTAGTATTTTAGAAGTATTAGATAAAATTTTAGTAAAAATTTAAATTGATTTAAGAGCCTAAAAGTCACTAAATTGTGGAAGAATTATTACTACCTAGCATATACAATGTTTGTTACTTTTTATTGATAAGTGTTGCAAGAAATTAAAATTTGTAATACATTAATGATGCTTGGGTTATGAATTGCTAGCTATTTAAAAGAATTAGGTATTGTCGTTATCATGAATGGAAAGGTTGCATATTAACCTTGGATATAATATCATGTGATGATGAAATGTGAATACATACAAGAATGGCAAAATTTTATAACATAATTAGTTTTTTGACCATACCTTATAAAATGAATGAAAAAAGTAATTGATGTTGTAACTAACATCTTGATATTATTTACCTTGAGTCTAATTTATGAGAGGAAATATGCATCCTTTGTAAAGATAAAGAGGAGTGGTAAGAGTTAGAGGGATAAGGTTGGTAGCCTTATACCTAAGGTGGTAGGGGATAAGACTGGATCGAAGATATAAGAAGAAATTTATATACCAAATATTGCAATTCTCTTTAATGAAGTTTGAAAACATTATACATAAGAGCTTCAATCAAACTTTATTTTACATTGTTATCCATATTTGATCTATTATAGTAAAAACTCTCTAGAAAAAGGATAAAAGTAGCCATTCACTTAGTATTTTAATACTTAAATTCTTTCTTTTCAATTTTTATTTACAAATACGAAACATGGATCCCATAAAGAAAACTAACATCTGTGCATGAACCTTGCTCTTACTTTTAGGAACCTCCCTTATAACATTTTCATGGTGTCTCGATAGAAGTTTTATCTTCTAAAACTCCTATGTATAGAGTTATATTTTTCGAAAAAAAATTGTACATTCTTATATAAACATTATTTGGTATATGCAACTTATATTTTGAACTTCTTTATGTATGCATAAGTAAAATTTATTTTCCATAAGTGATTATCTATACTTTTAGTAAAGTTTTAAAAGTAGATGATTTAGGTATGTCTTAAAGGCTTGTAAAGATAGTTGGTTGTCATGACATCGAGCATTTTTCTCTATCTATCTTAATATTCAACTTGAAAAATCTATTGCTTAACATGAGCACCTTTGTAATTAAATTAGGATATGAATCTCTAAGCCAAAGATAATAATTTTTCATGTGAATTTTAAAGCCACATTTAAGGAATTTTCTCAAACCCAAGATATTACTTTTCAATTTGAGCACATAATACAAATCTATAATGAGTTTTTTATTATCATTTTCTAAAGAAATTAAGATTGTATCCTTCCTTTAAATTTCAATTTTTTAAGACTCTCCAAATGAAGCATTAGCTTTCACTCTCTCATCAAGCTCCATAAACTTCTCTTTGAATCCATACATGTGAGTTCTTGTTCTATTATCAAGATACAATACGCTCTAGTCATCTTTCTCATCTTTTAGTGCTAACAACAAAGTTGGCTCTTCATTTTTAACAAGGTTGGCCTTTTCTTTAATATTGTTAGTAACATAGTGACATTCCTAACAATAATGGCTAAGTTTATGACACTTTTAGCATTCAATTTTAGATTTATCTTACCTTATTTCATTTTAAATTTGACTATAATCATATTCTCTTGCTTTTACTCTACTGTGACCTTTAGGTGATGGATTAATCTCTTTTTCTTTTGAATCTTCATCATTAGTTTTTCCTTTTTCTCCTTTACTATGACCACAACCATGATCACGACCCCATTTTTTTCCTCTTCTTCTTTAACTTTTTTCTTCTCTGTTATCTTTCAAATGAAGCTTTGCTTGAAGGCTATGAATTAATGGATCTTCCTTTTTCTTCTTTCTTTCTTCTTGGCTTCAAGTGATCCCATGAGCTCATCAATAGTCCTTGTCATTAGATCTCTTGTTTCATTAATGGTAATACTAATAAATGTTCCTAACTTTGCACAAAATTAAGTAAGTTTGGGTAGATTAATTTATTATAAGAAAATGTTACATAGGAAGTTTGGAGCCATTAAGTTTTTGCCTGGTGAGAAAAATAGTATGCCCTATATCTAAATAGCAAAGATGAATGTAACATGGTGGATTTAGTAATCCTAAATGCAAGACATACAAGCTTTTGGAGGCTTGAACCTATATTTGGCTTGGAAGAAATTCACCTGTTTAGATAGGCTGAGGAAAAAATAGTCAAGATCTTAAAAGACCTATCAATTAAAGGAAAGGGGATTCTAGTTAACATTTTAATAGAATTTACTAAAGTTTTTACTAGGAACCATCTGATATGCTAAGTATAAACCATAGTATAGCATGCCACAAGCTAGTAGTAGACCAAGCCATGAAGCTTATATAGTAGAAAAGGAGAAATTTTAGTTTTAAAAGAATGGAGCTCATTAAAAATAGGTAAAGAAACCCCTCGATGTTAGTTTTATAAAGGAAGTCAAGCATATAACTGCTGGAAATCGCGCATCATACATGCACAGCGGAATAAAACTTTTTGCACGATTTCCACCAAGGATCCATGTGAAATTAGAACGCCATAGATTAGGGATTAGGGTTTATACCTTTCGGCAAAATTCTTCTGACCGCTACACCAAGTCTGATCTGCTTCCAAATCACGAACCGGAATGGAAACCAGTAAATCAGATCACCAGTACAACGTTTATGTGGCTGCACCTCTATGGTATCCACACGAACCCGTGAATCACCGATGAATGTCCGCTACACACACCGGTTGGAATTGATCTCCTTAGACTTCGTAGTGCTAGCTACGCCTCTTTAGAGATTTTGATCAAGGAGAGTGGCTAGGGTTTTTCTATGCTTTTACTTGGGGTGCGTGAAGAATAATAGTAATCCTATTATTACCCAATAAGCCTATTTAAATAGGTGCATAGAAAAACCTAACCGATTTGGGCCTTATTCCATGTATAATTATAGGCTTACTATTGGGCCTTATAATTATAACATTAATTCCCAAATATTAAGCCCAAACAATTTGGTCCATTAATTCCAAATTCACTAAGCTCTAAGTGTGCGACCCTACAGGCTCTCATTACGTTGGCAATGACCATTAATCATATTAATGATCATAAACAAAGATTGGTGTCTAGCAACACATCATTGTTACCCAAGTAATGAGAAAGTCGGTGATTTGACTAAACCTTTACACGTGATCATCACTTATGTCCTTTTGTCCTATACATCTAGATTGAACACGAGACATGGACCGTGTCATTCCCGTATAGCCCAATCTTAAGGTTTCTTGATTCCTAAGTAAGCTGACTGAAACAAATGTAATCGACATCTCATGTCAATTCATCTGAGCATGGCCATGCATTTTCTCAGCTTTACTTAGTCAAGGGGCCCATAGATGTTACTCCTGTTATATAGGAGGGACAAATCCCATCTTGATCACACAAACCCCTCCGCATGATATGTGACATATCCAATATCTACCCTTGCATTCACTTAACCATTAGTGACATAGAATAGTATCAAAATATGAAACTCACATGTGGGGAACCTTGGTGATCTCAGGTCAAAGGACCATATTAATAATGATCACTAAGAACCACTTATGACACTCATATAACGATCCATGTAGTGTTCTTAATATGGGTCGGTCCAGTATACAAGTTCTCTAACTTGTACTCATGTGTAAACTTAATATCCCATATAAGTTTTCACACATGCTAGTCTTAACATATCAAAGCAACCTAATCCACAATGATATATGACTAGGGACATTTAAGAATACAATTATTCTAAGGTTATTATTATAATTAAATATATTACGCAGACAATATATATAAATATAATAATTGGAATTGCCATTAAAATAACATGATTCAAAATTACAATCACCAATATGATTGGTTTTAGGGCATATACACTAACAATCTCCCACTTGCACTAAAGCCAATCATCCATGTATCTAATACCTATGGATCTCATATGACTATCATGCTTTTGCTGCGTTAGGGCTTTTGTCAGTGGATCAGCGACATTATCATCAGTCGGTATTTTGTATATCCTGACATCATTTCTGTCAACAATATCTCTTATGAGATGATAGCGCCGGAGTATGTGTTTGGATTTCTGGTGAGATCTAGGTTCCTTGGCTTGCGCAATGGCTCCATTATTGTCACAATAGAGCTCTACTAGGTCAGCAATGCTAGGAACAACTCCAAGTTCATTGATGAACTTCTTAATCCAAACAGCCTCTTTTGCAGCATCTGATGCTGCAATGTATTCAGCTTCTGTTGTAGAATCAGCCACTGTCCCTTGCTTTGAACTCTTCCAGGTCACAGCGCCACCATTAAGGCAAAATACATAACCTGACTGCGACCTGAAGTCATCTTTATTGGTTTGAAAGCTAGCATCAGTGTAACCATTTACAATGAGCTCTTCCTCACCTCCATAAATCAAAAACATGTCTTTAGTTCTTCTTAAGTACTTAAGAATGTTCTTGACAGCTGTCCAGTGACTTTCACCAGGATCTGATTGGTATCTGCTCGTCATGCTTAAAGCATACGAGACATCAGGACGAGTACATAACATAGCATACATGATAGATCCAATCGCAGATGCATAAGGGATCTTACTCATGCGCTGTCTCTTATACTCTGTGGAAGGACATTGAGTTCTTGAGAGACTTATGCCATGTGACATCGGCAAGAATCCTCTTTTAGAATCTTGCATGCTAAACCTTTTTAGCACCTTGTCGATGTACGTACTCTAACTTAGGCCAAGCAATTTTCTCAATCTATCTCTATAGATCTTGATACCTAATACATAGGAGGCCTCACCTAAGTCTTTCATAGAAAAATAATTTCCTAACCAAGTTTTTATAGACTGTAGTATAGGAATGTCATTTCCAATGAGTAATATGTCATCTACATACAACACCAGAAAGACTATTGTGCTCCCACTAACCTTCTTGTATACACAGGGTTCATCTTCATTTTTGATGAAACCAAACTCTTTGATTGCATCATCGAAACGAAGATTCCAACTCCGAGAAGCTTGCTTCAACCCATAAATGGATCGTTGCAATTTGCAAACTTTTCTAGCATTTTCAGGATTTACAAAACCTTCAGGTTGTGTCATGTACACATCCTCAAGAAGATTTCCATTAAGGAAAGCAGTTTTGACATCCATTTGCCAGATTTCATAATCATAATATGCTGCTATAGCTAGAAGAATCCTGATAGATTTAAGCATGACAACTGGAGAAAAGGTCTCATCATAGTCAATACCATGGATTTGTTTGAAACCTTTTGCAACCAATCATCCCTTAAAGGTACACACATTACCATCCATGTCAGTTTTCTTTTTTAAAACCCATTTGCACCCAATGGGTTTTACCCCTTCAGGTGGATCAACCAAAGTCCAAACTTGGTTTGAATACATGGAATCCATCTCTGATTTCATAGCTTCTAGCCATTTCTCAGAATCTGGTCCCATCATAGCCTCTTGGTAGGTTGTGGGCTCATCTTGGTCCATGAGCAACACATCACCGTGATGAGTCACGAGAAAACCATATCTCTCGGGCTCACGATGTATCCTACTAGATCTACGTGGGTTCTGTGTTACATGAGCAGGTTCTTCCACAACTGTTTGTGGAACCGGCTCAGGTTCCATATCAAGTTCAATGTTTTCTCGTTGATCTTGAATTTCTTCAAGTTCTATTCTTCTCCCACTGATTCTTTTAGAGATAAATTCTCTCTCTAGAAAAATACCAGTTCGAGCAATAAACACTTTTTGCTCGGTTGGATTATAGAAATAATATCCTTTTGTTTCCTTAGGATATCCAACGAAAAAACATTTATCAGATTTGGGTCCAAGTTTATCAGAAGCCTGACGTCTTACGTAAGCTTCGCAACCCCAAATCTTCATAAAAGACAAACTAGGACGTTTCCCAGTCCATATCTCATATGGTGTCTTTTGAACTGATTTTGACGGAACACGATTTAGTGTGAAAGTTGCAGTCTCTAGAGCATGTCCCCAGAAGGAATTTGGAAGGTCAGCCTGACTCATCATTGACCGAACCATGTCTAACAAAGTTTGATTCCTCCTTTCAGAAACACCATTCCATTGAGGTGTTCCTGGTGGAGTGAGTTGTGATACAATGCCACACTCCTTTAGATGATTAAGGAACTCTCGGTCTAAGTTTTCACCACCTTGATCTGATCGAAGTGCTTTAATACTTTTACCAAGTTGGTTTTGTACTTCATTTTTGAACTCTTTGAACTTTTCAAAAGATTCAGACTTGTGTTTCATAAGAAACACGTAACCATATCTACTGAAATCATCAGTAAAAGTAATGAAGTACTGATAACCTCCTCTAGCTTGTGTGTTTAAAGGTCCACATACATCACTATGTATAAGGCCCAATAAATCACTAGCCCTTTCACCTTTCCCAGTAAAAGGGGCTTTAGTCATCTTACTTAATAAACATGACTCACATACCTCATATGATTCAAAATCAAATGAGTCCAAAAATCCATCCTTATGAAGTTTGGAGATGCGTGTCTCATTTATATGGCCTAAACGATAATGCCAAAGATAGGTTGGATTTGAATCATTAGTTTTGACCTTCTTCGTGTTTATGTTATAGATTGGATTTTCAAGGTCCAGAACATAAAGACTATTCATTAATTGTGCACTGCCATAAAACATTTCATTTAAATAAATAGAGCAACATTTGTCCTTTATTATAAATGAAAAACCTTTCTTGTCTAAACAAGAAACAGAAATCAAATTTCTACTAACAGTAGGCACAAAATAAAAATTGTCCAATTCTAAAACTAATCCACTAGGTAAAGATAAATAATAAGTCCCTACAGCTAATGCAGCAACTCTTGCTCCATTTCCAACGCGCAGGTCCACTTCACCTTTGGCTAATGATCTACTTTCTTTAAGATCCTGCACATTTACACAAATGTGAGTACCACATCCAGTATCTAATACCCAAGATGTAGAAGTAGATAAATTAACCTCTATAACATAAATACCTGAGTTGGAAGTCCCACTTTCCTTTTGCTTCTTAAGCTCTTCCAGGTAAATCTTGCAATTTCGCTTCCAATGTCCTGGTTCTTTACAATGGAAGCATTGTCCTTCCTTGGCCACGCCACCTTTAGGCTTCAGTGCAGAGGAACTTGACTTGGACTTTCCATCAGTCTTGTCCTTTTTCTTTTTATTCTTGGCCTTAGACTTGCCTTTTCCTTTGCCCTTTTGAACCATCATAATGGAATTGGGCTTGGACTTTTTTAAGTTCTGCTCAGCAGTTCTCAACATGTTAAGCAGTTCAGGCAAAGTCTTGTCAATTTCGTTCATGTTGTAATTCATGACGAATTGACTATAGCTCTCAGGCAACGATTGCAAAACTATATCAGTAGCCAATTCTTGCTATAAAGGAAAATCCAATCTTTCAAGGCTATTGATGTACCCAATCATTTTAAGTACATGTGTAGCAACGGGTGTTCCTTCAGCCATCTTACACTGAAACAATGCTTTAGATACATCATATCTCTCATGTCTTGCTTACTCTTGGTGGAGCTGTTTAAGGTGATCAATCATATTGAACGCCTCCATGTTCTCATGTTGCTTCTGAAGCTCAAAGTTCATGGTCGCAAGCATGAGACAACTGACATCCAGAGCATCTTCTAGATGCTTCTTATAAGCATCCTTTTCTGCTCGAGGAGCATTAGCAGCAGGCTCATTTGGAGTAGGTTGCTCTAAGACATATTGCTTTTTTCTCATGTTTGAGGACAATCCTCAAGTTTCGATACCAATCGAGAAAATTCGTCCCATTCAGCTTATCCTTCTCAAGGATAGATCGCAGTGATAGATTTGATGCATTTGATGCCATGGTTATCTACAATAGAAAAATATGCAAAATGAGAATCATGTATTTTATTTATTTAATAAGGTCTTTTATTAAATAATACTCCCACTATTTTACTCAAAATAATAGCCCTCACTATTATTTCAGAAAATCGTAGCGTTTGAGATTTTCTAGTGGGCTAAGATCCATATTTCACCTAGACTTAAGTCAGCTTTGGCTGATCACTCAAGTTTTAGCTATTTAGGTAGGCAACTCCTTGCCAATTACATCTTATGTAACTCTTGGATAGTTGGGTGAACAACACTTGTTCAAATCCATCTTATGGACTTAAGCCCAACTCCATGCCTCTAGGCCCCCAATCCTATTGAGATGGCCTAGTTAAGTCAAAACCCAATTATTGGCATTTGGATATCACTATTATCCTATCGTGTCTCACCAAGATAAACTAGGCACTTTGCTTTGGCAAACCTGCCTTATGTTGATCAAGGCCTTGACAAGTGCCATTCATTGGAAGGCATCACTTTTATTACTGACTTAATATTTGCATTGAGGGATTTAAATGTCTATTTTAGATCTCACCATTATTTGCCATCCATACATGCCTATATCTAACATATCATATACATTAATATAAAGCATGCAATAAAGCATAAAATAAATGTGCATAGTTATGGCCCAACTACTTTGATTTTCCCAAGCCAATGAGAAAACCAAAAGGTTAACCTAGGGTAAAGATATCTTCTTTAAGCATCTTCCACGGTTGTCCTCATATTGATTTTGGCTCCTTGTCCCCATGGCAGCAAGCTCCAGGCTTAGACATATTGTACATTTGAAAGTAAACTATTCTAACTTTACAATACATAATGAAGGAGAAAACTCGAGTTACATTCGAGGGGAGTAAGGTGAGAGAAAGAATGTACAACTAGAATTTATAGAGAAAGGCACGACACGCAGGCCGTATTTAATTACAATAAAACCAAAACCAATAAATGAATTATAATCATACATTATGGTGTAAAGGCCATAACTATGCATCATGCAACAAACATCACATGTAAGCATACAACCAACCATAGGTATTTATTAAAATTGATCTTGTTTCCAATTTTAACTTGTTTAAAATTAGAAGGTTATGAAAAGATTGATTTTAAAACGCAGCTTAGATTTAGGCTATCAATTATTGCGCTACGCAGAGTTAGTACGGCGGTCCCGCTAGCGGGTTAACGGGCGAGGGTCGAGGGTAAAATCCAGAAAATTTTGAACGTTTTGATTTCTGTTTTAACCATTAAAACAATCGGCCAAAATTAGAATTTATCAAGAACCCTAATTCTAGAATTGTTCCGGAATCCTACTTCTTGATGTTCCGCCATATTAACTCAAACATTAGTCCATGTTCTATTTAATTTAATCTCATTAAACGAAACAGAATGCATACATCACATGTATACAACCAGACATGTTTCTGTTCGAATTTTAATCTCATTAAAACAAAACTTCATCAGCTACGTTTCCAGTTTTTAATCTCATTAAAAAATGAATCATTAATTATGTATGTTTCAATCTAATTTTAATCTAATCAAAACCGATTCATCAACATACAAAATTACATTGATCCAGAACCCTAATTGCATCATGCGTGATCTGATTAAACACCAATTATCTAGATTTAAACGCATAACACAGAAAACTAATCTATGGATTCGCAAGTGGCTCTGATACCACTGCTGGAAATCGCGCATCATACATGCACAGTGGAATAAAACTTTTTGCACGATTTCCACCAAGGATCCATGCGAAATTAGAACGCCATAGATTAGGGATTAGGGTTTATACCTTTCGGCAAAATTCTTCTGACCACTACACCAAGTCTGATCTGCTTCCAAATCACGAACCGGAATGGAAACCAGTAAATCAGATCACCAGTACAACGTTTATGTGGCTGCACCTCTGTGGTATCCACACGAACCCGTGAATCACCGATGAATGTCTGCTACACACACCAGTTGGAATTGATCTCCTTACACCTCGTAGTGCTAGCTATGCCTCTTCAGGGATATTGGTCAAGGAGAGGTGCTAGGGTTTTCTATGCTTTTACTTGGGGTGCGTGAAT
The DNA here is from genome assembly GCA_020226215.1 of Sindora glabra. NCBI lineage: Eukaryota > Viridiplantae > Streptophyta > Magnoliopsida > Fabales > Fabaceae > Sindora > Sindora glabra. Next base: position 29,020,429 of record CM035231.1, read on the forward strand.
AATAATAAATAATCCTATTATTACCCAATAAGCCTATTTAAATAGGTGCATAGAAAAACCTAACCTATTTGGGCTTTATTCCATGTATAATTATAGGCTTACTATTGGGTCTTATAATTATAACATGAATTCCCAAATATTAAGCCCAAACAATTTGGTCAATTAATTCCAAATTCACTAGGCTCTAAGTGTGCGACCCTACAGGCTCTCATTACGTTGGCAATGACCATTAATCATATTAATGATCATAAACAATGATTGGTGTCTAGCAACACATCATTGTTACCCAAGTAATGAGAAAGTCGGTGATTTGACTAAACCTTTACACATGAGCATCACTTATGTCCTTTTGTCCTATACATCTAGATTGAGCACGAGACATGGACCGTGTCATTCCCGTATAGCCCAATCTTGAGGTTTCTTGATTCCTAAGTAAGCTGACTGAAACAAATGTAATCGACATCTCATGTCAATTCATCTGAGCATGGCCATGCATTTTCTCAACTTTACTTAGTCAAGGGGCCCATAGATGTTACTCCTGTTATATAGGAGGGACAAATCCCATCTTGATCACACAAACCCCTCCGCATGATATGTGACATATCCAATATCTACCCTTGCATTCACTTAACCATTAGTGACATAGAATAATATCAAAATATGAAACTCACATGTAAGGAACCTTGGTGATCTCAGGTCAAAGGACCATATTAATAATGATCACTAAGAACCACTTATGACACTCATATAACGATCCATGTAGTGTTCTTAATATGGGTCGGTCCAGTATACAAGTTCTCTAACTTGTACTCATGTGTAAACTTAATATCCCATATAAGTTTTCACACATGCTAGTCTTAACATATCAAAGCAACCTAATCCACAATGATATATGACTAGGGACATTTAAGAATACAATTATTCTAAGGTTATTATTATAATTAAATATATTACGCAGACAATATATATAAATATAATAATTGAAATTGCCATTAAAATAACATGATTCAAAATTACAATCACCAATATGATTGGTTTTAGGGCATATACACTAACAATAACAAGACTTACAAATATGGTCTTAGTAAAAAATTTGATCGAATAATGGTGCATGTACATAGACTTCACACACTTCAACAAAACTTGCCCTCTTTCTAACATTGACCAACTCATGGATAATGCATTGAGTTTTAGGAGATTAAGTTTCAAGGATGCCTTCTTGGGATATAACTAGCTCAAAATGTATCTTGCAAATAAGGAGAAAATCACCTTTATTATAAATGAAGGAATTTTTTGTTATAAGGTCATGCCTTTTGGCCTAAAAAATGCCAAAGCTACCTAATAATAAACAATAAACAAAGTATTCATTAGTTAAATTAGACAAGACATAAAACCTTATGTGGAAGACATACTTGTTAAATCCATTAGGAAAGAGTGACATTAGAAGGAATTGTGGGGAGCATTTAAAGTACTTTAAAAGAACATGATGAGATTGAACCCAATTAAATGTGCTTTTGATGTCAAAGCAGGAAAATTCTTAGGATTCATGTTGATGAAGTGAGAAATAAAGATAAATTTATTATAATGTCAAGCAATAATAGATATGAAGAGTCCTTAGACAATCGAGGAGGTATAACTACTAAATGGGCAATTGGTAACTTTCACATGCTTTATGTTCAAGTCAAGTGACAAAATTTTTCCATTTTATAGATTACTTAAAAATGCTAAAAGGTTTATCTATAATAGGGCTTATAAGGAAGCTGTCAAATAATTAAAGATTTACTTGTCCATTCCTCTAGTACCATTGGAACCAAAAGAAGGCAAGCCTTTGTATATGTATCTTGCAACCTCTAATGAAGCTATTAGCTTAGCCATAGTGGTAAAAGAAGAAAAGGAACAATAACTAATGTATTTTATCAGTAAAGTACTATAACGAGTAAAGAAAAAGTATTAAAAAATAGAGAAGCTAGCTTTCACACTATTGACAACATCAAAAAGGCTCTGACCATATTTCTAGAACTACTAAATAATCACCTAAATAAATCAACCAATCAAACAAGTACTTCAAAAGCCAAACTTAGTTGGGTGACTAGTATTATGGTTCATGGAATTATCAAAATATGACATCTCTTTTAAAAGTAGGAAGTTTATAAAATCCTAATCACTCATTGATTTCATGGTTGAGCGAACAAGCTAGAATTAAAAAAAAAATAGGCCAATGGACTTTATATGTCAATGAATCATCAAATAGGAAAGGTGGCAGGGTAGACATTATCCTAGAGGGGCCTTAGGGCATAATCCTAGAGTATGCCCTTAAATTTGAGTTTCATGTAATAAACAACCAAGCTAAGTATAAAGGCCTTTTTGGCAAGCCTACAACTCATAAAAGAATTTACAACAAGGAAAGTAAAAATATTAAGTGACTTATAGCTCATAACAAGTCAAATTGGAGGAGATTTGAAGCCAAGGAACTTATTATAAAGCACTATAAAGTGCAACCATGGAATTGTTGGATAGGTTAGAACACAAAGTTATGAGAATTCCTAAAGAAGAAAATGACTAAGCAAATTCTTTAGTGACACTCACTGGTGCTCGATTAATGGTAACAATAAAAGCATCATATAAGAGATTTTTTGTCATCCAAATGTGACTAGGAAAGAAGTAAATGTGGTGGATGAAATCCAAACTTTGTGACTCCATCGATTAAGTATATATTTGAGAGGACCCTACGAAAAGATTTGTAAGATGCTAGGAAAGTCATTAAGAAAGCATCATGATTTTTTTGCATAAGTTAAACTCCCCATGTTAAAATGCTTAGGATCAAACAAAGCAAACTATATTTTAAGAGAGCTACACAAAGGGACTTATGGAAGCTACGTTGGAGGTTCTTCCCTAGTAATCAAGGTCATTTGAACAGGTTACTTCTAACAAAGTATAAGAAGCGATGCTCTACAGTTAGTACACCATTATGATAATTGCTAGAGGAATGCTAAAATCCCAAGAAGACCTGCTACAAAATAGCATCCAATCACACCTCCATGGTCATTTGCACAGTGGGGCATAAAGTTCTTAGGTCTATTCTTAAAAGTATCAAGGTAATGAAAGTTCCTGATGTAGAGCCACTAGCAACAATCAATGCCTAAGATACCAAGAATTTTCTATAAAGTCAATCATATATAGGTAAATAAGTTTGCAAAACCTACTTAGATATATGTTCCTTAAAAATAATACTAACAATTGATTGTATGTAGGTTTATATTGCAAAAAGTTTTAGGCACTAACAATATAATGTAGTTAACTAGCAAAAGGTTTTTAAAATTTACAGAAGGTAGGATGAAAGGTAGAAAATAGGAATTTTTCTATTTTATCTAGGCAAATACTAACAAACTTTCCTAATTCAAAGTAACTTAAGTATTAGATAGAAATTATTTTTAATAAAGCACCCCTAAATCAATGGACAAGCAAAACTTGCTAATTGAATAATCTTGGAAGGTTTAAAGAAAAGAATCAAAAGATTAAAAGTTAGTTAGGTGGATAAATTTCTAAGCATCCTATGGTTTTATTGCATAACACCATAAACTTCAACTAGAGAGTTTCTTTTAAAGCTAACTTACAATATTAAAGCAATAATCCTATCAAAAATTGGAGAAATATTCAAAATAAAGTTAGTTTTTGAAGTGGTGACAAATGAATAAAGAAGAAGGGAAGACATAGACCTATTAGATGAGGTTCGAGAGAAAGCACAAATAAGAATGGCAAAATAAAAAAATAGGCTCACAATTTTATACAATCAAAGGATAGAAAATAGGACTTTTAGTAGGGGTAATCTAGTCTTAAGAAAAATAGAGGGTGCATGGCAAGACAACAAGGACAAAAAAACTACTCCAAAGTAGGAAAGCCCATGCCAAGTTACAAAATCTTTGCAAAATAGTGCTTATCACTTGGAAATAATGGAAAGGAAATCGGTGCCTAGAACATGGAACACTATAGACCTTAAAATATATTTCCTAATTATTTGAAATAAAAGGAGAATTTTCAAAGAAAATAAAGATTATATAAATCATCCAAGTATTTATGTTAAAAAATGAAGCCTAGACAACATCTTTGATATCTAGGCAAACTCCTTAAGTAACAAAATTAGACAAAATCCCTAGCATCCAAGTGGTCTCCTCAAAGAATGAAATCCAAACAAAATCCTTGGCATAAGAGCAAACCCCTCAAAGAATAAATTCTAGATAAGATCCTGACATTAGAGCATATCTCTTAGAGAATAAAGCCTGGATAAGATTCCTAGCATCTAATTAAATCTTTTGGAGAATAAAGCTCGGATAAGAACCTCGTCTATGTAGATCCCTTAGACAAACACTTAGTCAAAATTCTTAAAAAATGCATATCTTTAACACACCAATGCAAAGCAATTTAGTCATAAATACAAAGCATTAAAATAAGATGTTTGATGCACAGATATAGTAATTTAGTTGTAAAATTTGAAAACATAAAACATACTATCCAAAACACTAAAAAAATAAATTAGTCATAAAATTTATCGAAACATTACATTAGAAATATGATGTATGAAAGCTAATGTTTATAAGCGGTTCCCTCATCATCCTTAATGTCATTTGGAAAATTTTTTAACTCAACATCCATCTTCGACAAGTCTATAGGTGCATTCAAGAGAAAATATATAACATGCTCTTTGGCTTCATTGAGCCTATACAAATACATGGCATACACTTGAGCATCAAAAGACTTAACTTCCTTTGGAAGAGTCACTCAAATATTTTCACAATCCTTTAAAGCACCATCATGAGCAGATATCTGTTCAGTTAACAATTGAAGGCTAGTCTCTCTTTTCTTGAATCCTTCTTTCAAATTTTATTTCTCGATCTTCATCTTCTCACATTCAATTTCCAATTGTAGCTTTTGTCCATGCAATTTTGAAATTTCTTTCTCAAGCTCTGACTCCCAAGTAGACATCTCCTACAATTTCGTTAACATGATACTCCCTCCGTTCCTATTTATCTGTCGTTATTAACCGATTTCACACATATTAAGAAAGTAGTTAAATTTGTTTATTTTTAATGAGTTTTACAGGATTATTCTTTATGCACAAAATTCAAGATAGTTGAAGATAGAGAGAAAAATATAAAAAAATAAATACAAGTTAACTAATAGTGTAGAATAATAAAATATTTATTAATGAAAGAGAAGGATAAATTTGGAAAAAAATGCCTCATTGGAATTCTAAAGCGATAGATAAAAAGAAACAAAAATTTTTTAAAAAATGTGACAGATAAAAAAGAACGGAGGGAGCAAAAGCTTGCCCTAGCTATTATTTAAATGAGTTTGTAACTCTTGAGCTATGTTTGGGTCAACACATCAAATTTAGACAACATTTATTCTTGAGAAGCATGAAGATCCATGAGGGAATGGATAGCTAAAAACGTATAGGCAAGCTCACTCGCAACTGTATGGCTAAACTTTGTGCCATTTATTTTTTGTGCTAGAGCAGCATTCCTATTATGATATCTCTTGAAAAGTAAGAGATCAAATAAATAAAAATGTAGGTCAACATCTTTATGCCAAAGGCTATCTAGCTTGCCAACTCTCATATTATCAGGAGGAGTAAGCTTATCCAACCAGTCATCAAATCTCAACTTACTACCATACTTTGAACTCATCATAACACTAGAAAAATGCTGAAAATCGCGCATCATACATGCACAGCGGAATAAAATTTTTGCACGATTTCCACCAAGGATCCATGCGAATTTAGAACGCCATAGATTAGGGATTAGGGTTTATACATTTTGGCAAAAATCTTCTGACCGCTACACCAAGTCCGATCTGCTTCCAAATCACGAACCAGAATGGAAACCAGTAAATCAGATCACCAGTACAACGTTTATGTGGCTGCACCTCTGTGGTATCCACACGAACCCGTGAATCACCGATGAATGTCTGCTACACACACCAGTTGGAATTGATCTCCTTACACCTCGTAGTGCTAGCTATGCCTCTTCAGGGATATTGGTCAAGGAGAGGTGCTAGGGTTTTCTATGCTTTTACTTGGGGTGCGTGAATAATAATAAATAATCCTATTATTACCCAATAAGCCTATTTAAATAGGTGCATAGAAAAACCTAACCTATTTGGGCTTTATTCCATGTATAATTATAGGCTTACTATTGGGTCTTATAATTATAACATGAATTCCCAAATATTAAGCCCAAACAATTTGGTCAATTAATTCCAAATTCACTAGGCTCTAAGTGTGCGACCCTACAGGCTCTCATTACGTTGGCAATGACCATTAATCATATTAATGATCATAAACAATGATTGGTGTCTAGCAACACATCATTGTTACCCAAGTAATGAGAAAGTCGGTGATTTGACTAAACCTTTACACATGAGCATCACTTATGTCCTTTTGTCCTATACATCTAGATTGAGCACGAGACATGGACCGTGTCATTCCCGTATAGCCCAATCTTGAGGTTTCTTGATTCCTAAGTAAGCTGACTGAAACAAATGTAATCGACATCTCATGTCAATTCATCTGAGCATGGCCATGCATTTTCTCAGCTTTACTTAATTAAGGGGCCTATAGATGTTACTCCTGTTATATAGGAAGGACAAATCCCATCTTGATCACACAAACCCCTTCGCATGATATGTGACATATCCAATATCTACCCTTGCATTCACTTAACCATTAGTGATATAGAATAGTATCAAAATATGAAACTCACATATAGGGAACTTTGGTGATCTCAGGTCAAAGGACCATATTAATAATGATCACTAAGAACCACTTATGACACTCATATAACGATCCATGTAGTGTTCTTAATATGGGTCGGTCCAGTATATAACTTCTCTAACTTGTACTCATGTGTAAACTTAATATCCCATATAAGTATTCACGCATGCTAGTCTTAACATATCAAAGCAACCTAATCCACAATGATATATGACTAGGGACATTTAAGAATACAATTATTCTAAGGTTATTATTATAATGAATATATTACGTAGATAATATATATAAATATAATAATTGGAATTACCATTAAAATAACATAATTCAAAATTACAATCACCAATACAATTAGTTTTAGGGCATATACACTAACAAAAAAGTCAGAAAATTTTTTCCTCTTACATGGTAACTTGACCATATAAAATGTAAAGTCAAAGGTGTTTTCTCCAAGAATATTCGTTTCCTTAAGATCGATCGCAAGGGAATCTAGCAAGATAACATTTTCGACTCTCTCCATTCCCAAATTCATTTTTCCGATGCAACGCCCTTTTCTTTTTCAAGTGTTCGATTCGACATAGTGGAAGATGCCCCATATTATGACTCTACTGTGCTAGTGCCTTGTTTTTAGAAAAATTTTCTTTCATACATTAGAAACGAGTGGAATCAACTTTCACCAAGTCTTCAGTGAAGTCTTCCGATCCTAACCAAGTATCTGCATGGACATAGAAGAAGTGATTGCCAGCAAGGAAGATAAAAAGCATAATATGAAGAAGTGATTACCAGCAAGGAAGATAAAAAGCATAATATGAAGAAATGAAAGAGTGAAATGGGTAAACATACTTAAAACAAACTAAGTGTTCAACAGATCAATACTTAACCATTGAATTATTAACTCTTACTTATTTGCAGAATAAGATTCGAAGCCAAAAACTTTAGGGGGATCTATTCTCTCTTCCTATTTGAGCGAATAAAAAGGTATTCCATGATAATCGAACCAAAAAGGTCGAACTTTTTTAGAAACACAGATCTTGAAGAAAGAACACTTCTAATACTTATAGCTAGCATCCACTTCCTTTTGAATGTTCTTGCCTCTCTTTTAGAAAAATTATGTTCACTTCCCTTCGTCTGAGCAAAAAAATAAAAAAGGAAAATGAAAGACCTAAAAGTAGGAGTGCAACAGAGCTCTATGTCTTCAAGTTCATAACAAATTAAGAATACCCAAGCCTTTAGGATCCACCAGGCCTGGTAGGCGTTCATCTCTTGCAGCATCTCTCGCTAAAATCTAGTAAAAGAAAGAGATATACCAAGTTTGGTCAGAAAGTTACCATAAAAAAATAGTAAACGACATTGGCTTATAATTGCAAACACATTCGTCATCCTAAAAAACTCATAGTGAATGCATTATTAATCAGATTCATTGGAAAAACTCATGTTATAAACAGAATCCAACCATTCTTACTTTATCCACTCCCGAGCAGCTTGTATGCTTCATACTTTGGCACTATCCAAGTAAATTCTGGGAAGTTGTTACGATTTAAACCAGCATTGTCCACTCTGCCTACTTCCTTTGATAGATTAACCATTATAGCCATAATAGGAGATGGACACTCTAAGTATTTTGCACCCAATCTCTCAAGAAACCCTTCAAGATCAGAATCCAAAGATGATGATTCAAAGTCACAAAAGTTAAAATAGTCTGAAAGACCACTACAAATAAATAAAAGACTAGCACACCTTCAAAGCAAAATAAAAAATTAGACCAAACACTATGAAAGGGCAGGTGGCTTGATGCAAAGAGAAAAAAAATGTAAAAAGCATAATCAAAAAATAAGAACAAGACAAGCAACAGAAGCACGAAAGAAGAACAAGGCAACAAGTCATATCAAGGAAGTGAAAACTGCAAAATTCCTTCAAGAATAAGTTGAAGACAAAAATAGTAGTAAACACATAAAACCCAGAAGCAACAAGTATGCACATTCAAAAATACATATGAAAAATACAACAATAATATAACTAGAAAAAGATCTTTGAAAAAGACATACCAGTGAAAAGGAAGCGAGATTTAGTAGCTCTTGATCAGTGGCACCACTCAAGTACACTCAAAAGTAGAAGCGCCGATGACAATGGAAGGCATACAGAGTAGAAAGGAAAAGAGAAGACGTGAAGAGAAAAAACAAACACATTTTAAACATAGCCTTCCCTAACAAGATAAGCGATCTGAACCACTTCTGGAGAATTAATGGTTAAGAGGATGGATCATGGATGACTAGAATTTACTAAAAAAGAAAAAGCATTATTAAATGCTATTAGGAAACAATTTAAAGACATGTAATTTTAAAAGTGATGTATGTTCTTGAGACAGGGGACAAATGACATAGAATGTATAATTGAATATAAATACTTCAAAAGAATATAATAATCCAAAAGTAAAATGGGCCTCAAGTTTATAGAACCTAATGTCAAGTTAGACACTAAACTAAGAAGGCGTCTTAAAGAGTAGCCTATAAGCTCAAAAAGCACATTTAAGGCCTAATATTTCTAGTGAGACTTATAATAGTGGTCTAGCCTAAAAAGTTCAATCAAACACATTCAAAATTACTTGACTTTATCAAAATAATCTAGAAAACCTCACAAGAAGTAAGACTCTAAAGGAACTAACTGCTTAGATATGTGGCCACCTAGAATTAGCCAAAAGATCATGCCATGTGCATGAAAGTATCAAGGTCCATGTTGAGGGTCCACCACCTTACACTATCCCTATGGGCACCCTAACCTATAAAAGGAGACTACTACCCAGCTGATGGGGTCATCTTCACTCTTATTACTTTGTTAGCAAATATCCACCTGGATATAACCCAAATTGCAACTTCTTTTCTTTTTTTTTAAAAAAAAAACTTCATTAGTTTCAATAGGAATGAAATTTTTTAAAAAATGTTTTTAAAAAAAATATATTTCTATTAAAAGATTTTTTTTAATTTGAGCAATATAAGAGAAGTCATATTTTTATATTTGATGAATAAAGATAAAATATTTTTCATTGAAAAATATCATATATATATATATATATATATATATATATATATATATATATATATATATATATATATATTATTTTGGCTATTAAGCCATATAACAATAAATGGTTTTATTATAATGCTTTTTAAAATAGGAGTCAACGGGTCTTTAATTAATAGTAAAAATAAAATGTTAACAAGATTTGATATTAAACATAACATCCAAAGCAGAATATTCAAACTTTTCTTTTTTTAAAATTAAAATAGACATCTTTTTATAATAATTATAAAACTATGTATCAATGCAATACAAAATTTTTCAGATACGCATTTAAGCGTAATCTTTCTTTAAAGAAAAAAAATAGAAGATAAGAAATAAGAGCCGAACAAAAGATACTTCATAATTCGATCATGTAGCCTTGTGCATGGTTGCTAGTATCATTTTGAAAACCTTGTCACATAATAATAATATATAGATATATGGATCCCAATACCAGCCAATTAATTATTTAATTAAGACCTAATCTTACCGTGCCAAATTAATTATAAACGTAGCCTTTAAGAAGGACGGCCGCAAACAATACTTGTTCAAACTTTTATTCTTTTTACAGAATGAATACCAAATCACTTACCTTGAAATTTTATTGGCTAATATGTGATATTCAGCGATAAATAAATACAATTAATGAATTATTTAAATATTATAAGGGAAAATTTTAAGTCATTAAATTTGACATATTAAATTCAACCAAAATAAATATCATTGTACAAATTTCATATTTACACTTGAAGCATTATATTGACATTTCTCATCCATGAAGCTTAAATAAAGCTATCCCTTTCTAATTTAATTATTGAAATTAAATTGTACAATACTTCAAAATCTTTGACATCTCCTAAATGTTTTATCCGAATACAACAATAATATACATATGTATGTATATATATATGACCTCCTCTTTTTTATTTTGGTGAAAAAATTATGTTATTAATTTAATAAAAATGAAATAATAAAGGGCATTTAAGTAATTTTGATAGAAAAATATTAATTTAAAATATCTTGATAATAAATACTCTCATTAATTGAAGTAATTAGTAGTAGTGAGTGTTGGTAAATTATGATAGTACCTTTGATTATCTTATTATTATTAAGTTAATAATATGATCCTTTCATTCAAGTGAAAGAGTAATCTTTACATTCATACTTGTAGATTAACAATTCCTCATATATAATATCTTGAATTGAAATTCAATTTATTAAAATAAAAAATTCAGAAAACAATAACAAAATCTTAAGAATATATATGTCAATCGTTGAAACGCGTTTACGGTAACAAAGAAAGATTCAACCAGCAACATTAATGAATTTTATGACACATGACCCCTACCCAAGCGGAGGCAGGGGTTTGTTTGGGACTGAATTGGCCACGGCCTGCCAAGATTTTGTAAAATCTTGTATTATTATCATATAGTTGTATGTGAAAAATTTTACTTAAATTATTCATTCTTTAAAAATATTTTTATTTCTTATATATTTTACATTATAATGTGTGTAATGCATAATAATATGTTTTTGAGTCCAATAAAGTTGAAATTATGAACTAAAAGATATTTTTAAATCTAAAATTAAAAAGTGGAAAGGAACTTAATAAAAGTAATAAAAGGGCAAAAGTGCATTTCTCAAAAAAGAAAAAGGTAAAAGCAAAGTGATGTTAGGGTGCGATTGTTTTTGATAGAAAAACCTTTCTATTAGAATAATTTCATTTACTTATATTTATCGTTATAAATTTTTATGATATTAAAAAAATTCCATTTATTTAATATTAAATGCAAGAAGTATGATAGAAAATAACATCCTCTATTTTAGAGTAGGAATTGTTTTCTCGTTACCATGATAATATGCATTATTCTTAGGGTAAATTAAACAAAACCCTCATGAACTTTATTTAATGTGTGATTTATCCTATATACTATTAAATTGTGTTTATCACGTATATTGCTTCAATTAATAGTGTAAAAAACTTTCCTACGGTAACTTTCCATTTGATATCATAATGGAATCCATACATGTAAAAAATTTCACGTGAAACTTCTTCCTTTATACGTCAATTGTTTGCATTTCATTTATCAATCTATAAAATTTGCATTTTGTTTTACTAATTTACAAAACCTACAAGAATTCTATTGATTATATTTAGATGTCATACTATTGATAATTGTCTTATAGGTACATGTTTGTTACTATAATTCTCACTATTATAATTTATACTATGATGATGGTTCTTACTTTTTTTACATGATTCATATGATTTATGAAATTAAATTAATTAATTTTTTTAAAGATCAAACTATTTTGTTTCTCCTTTGAGAATAGACCAATTTAAGTGTACCAATGTTTTCATCAATTAAAAAATTAGTATAACAATTGATTGTTCATTTCTATTGTAGAACTTTTAGATTATCATTTAAATTTGAAGAGTACTAGAAGAAAAAGTAAGGACCAATAAAGGGAGATGTACATTAATCTATGGAAATCAATTAATCTAAGAAATAAAATCTCTGTCATTGAATTTGTTTTTACATTTCAATAATATGGTATTGGAAATCATTTAGAGAGTCTTTAAATTAATAATTTAATTGAAAAGTAAGTCAATATAACAATTTTAAAAATTCTTTTAGTATTACCAAATTGCTTTTTAATGTCACCATATTAATGTTGATTAATGTGAAAATTAGCTTATATAACAGTGCAATGGTATTTTCAAAAATAAATATAACTTATAACGTCGGTTTCAATAAAAAAATCAACATTATAAATAGGAATTATCTACTACTAGGTGAATAGTTATAAATAGGTTAAGGAAAAATCTTTCCACGATGCGTGATTAAACAACTGATGTGGAAAATGAAAACAAACTATTAGACTTTGAAGACTGACCAAACATTAGATGTCAGTTCTTATATATAATCAATAATGAAAGTTTGCCTTGAAAGACATTTTATACTTTTGCGTAAAATATTAGATGTCAATTTTAGTAATAACTAATGTGAAAAGTTATACACATTGATTGTTTATTAATAATGGACATCTAAAGTGTTGCTTATAACATATACAACATCTCTATTTCTTACAACCACACACAAACTTATATTGTATGGCAATTTGCTCTTCATTTTTTCATACTCTCCATTTGATTTTCTCTAACATTTATTCGGCAATCGCATGGCATCAACCTTTAACAATTTTCAACTATCTACTTCTATTCATCTAAGGTATTTTTCCTAATTATCTTATACTTTATGAGCATTTTGTGTCTTGATTGTGGTATTTGAGGTTAAATACACAACATTGTCATTTATTGTTGGAAAGCTTTTATTTTTATGCTTTGAAGTTACTCTTCAATTGTTGGTTATATATTTTAGAAGCATTATTTAATGTGGAGAGTCAATATACCTAAATGCATGTCCTATTTTGTACTCATATTTTTTAAAATATTTATTTTTTGCTTGGATGCTATGTTTTTAGAGTAATTGTCTACATTAGTCTGGCTCCATTGCTTAAATGCTATTTTTGAAAATGTTAATTTGTTGTGGGTAAAGTTTTGTTCTAGAATCAAACTAAATGTGATAAAATGATATAAAATCATTTCTTGTTATTTAAGTTATCACATATATGTGCTTAGTTGTTTATCATATATTGCTTGGCACATAAGTTAAATGTTTGTATTAGTTTTTTAAAACTTTTTAAGCAAAAGTGACATGGATTCAATTGGTTCAAAAAAAATGGTCAAAAAAAGGAAGAGTGCAAAAGGCCTTACAATTAAAAGGGACATGATCCTCAAGTGCACCAAAAAAGGAAAGGTCAAAAGTAGACTTCAATGATAAAGGAGTTGCATGTAGGCCTAGTGAAACTAATTTTAGCAACTAAAAGAATGACATCTAGTGCAACAAGACATAAAAAATGCTATCTAAGGCAATATATTTGTAAGGAACCTTAATATTTATCTCCATTTGAATTTTTATTTGTGCAATGTCCATAGCAAGAAGTCCTATATTACTCATCATGCTTGTCATTCATTTATGAATGCAATTGTAGGTTACCTTTAGTATTCACCAAGATTACAAAGGCCATGTCTTTATATTAGAGAGTAGAAGGTAAAAAGATTTTAAGTTTATTTTAACAAAATAATACATCGACTCCATAAGGACCAAGGTAAGACCTCACCTTGAAAAATATCAGTGGACTGATTAGTAAATAAAGAATATTATGTATATATGCCATTTAATGGAGTTCTAGGTAATCCAAAACTTCATAGTACTATTATCTTTCTTCCATTATTAATAATGAATGACATCTTTTCATCATTCATTTTGTATTTTTTTTTATCAATAAGATGTAAGTGTTAAAAATAAGGCAAACTAAGCTAAAAATGTGTGCAAACATAAGTTATCTCAAAGATAGTATAGGAAGTTTAAGGAAAACATTCTCTAAGAAAGAATTCAAGTGACTAAAGATGTTTTTGCATAATATGCTAATTAAACATTTATCTCTATCACTTCCATTAAACAACATGAGTTGTAAAAGAGAGCTAAAGTCAGCAATAATGGTGAATTTATGATAAAAAAAAGAGTTAGTAACTTACCTAGCAAATAGTAAATGATATTATTATTTTATTTATCAAATATAGAGTATGTTGTTCATTCATTAAGATATGATTAACCATGTTTGATTATACTGAGTTAGGATAAGCTTGAACAAATCACCATATAGGAAGGATTTTAGCCAAGAGAGAGGATGGACATATTGATTATTGCTCTAGGAACTTAGGAACATCATAGACTTGTAAAGGGCATTAGAAGAATAATTAACAATAAGGAACACTTTAGGGGAGCTATAAAATGTTCTTACAACAAGCAACTATCTAGGTGAGAAAGGGTGGAGCTTTGGGAGGAGTAGCAAGAATTAGTTTTAGAGCATGTGCTAGCCATCCTCTAGTGGATTGGTAGGTTACCAATTACCTCAAAGGAGGAAGAGGTGGTACGAATGGTGACCTTTATGCAACAACAGGGTAATTACTAGCCCACTAGCCTTGATCTTTTCACTTAATCACCATAGATAAATTCTTATCACCTTACTATTCATTGCTAAGCCCTCCTTAATCATTCTGTAGTTTTATAGTGATACTAATAAGCTTGTTTATTTGTCATTATAGGATAAATATAGATGTGTACTTTCAATTATAAGGCCCTTTCTTATATAAAGGTGAAGGGCATGGTTCCCTAATCATGTGCTTCACACTATTGTACTATTAGAAAATCAATATAAGGTTGTGATAGATGTTATTAAAGACCTCATGACTAATGTGCCATTACCAAAGAGGTGATTATGGTGGTTTAAATAGTTAGCATCTACCCAGATTAGCCAAAAGGCCTTGATTTCATTCTCCATAAAAGTGAGATTTTTTATCACTTCAAGTTCATTGTTTATAGTCATATAAAATATTACTAAGCATGTTTAATTCTCATATTTCTTTGCAATTCATTTTTAGGTACTTTTATGAGAAGAGAAGGACAAGTGGAAGGCAGAAGAGGATAATGATAGGGATGGCAAGTCCAAAGAGTAAATGACTTTAGTAGCTTTTCAGTAAAAAACACCTTTGGGCATATCTTAGGAGAAGCTACAATTCATTGAATAGATGATATCAAGAGGTGACCTTATTTCATTATCCATTACCTTAGATATCATGGGACACATTGATGACATTCTCCTATTCAGGGATGGCACCTTGCAACTTCTAAATAAAGAGGGGTTAGATATTTCCATATTCAAGACTTAGATTAGTTAAGTTCATCTTTACCTCTCAACTCCTTCCTAATTTTTTTTGCATATATTAGATAGCATGGATTTTAATGCTCATATATTATGAAAATCATATGTACTTGCACTATGTCATTGAGGAGAAGAAATTAGGTTTTGCATCAATTTCCTAAATCCAAATAGGACTCAAGGTATGGAGATTATGATAAAGTATCCAAATAATTACATAAACCAAACTATGAATTAAACAAGAAGTGAAAATGCTTACTTTGATATTAATATTGTTGTAGGCACTACTAGATGTTAAGTTTTATCTATGCAAAGGATAAGTTAATCTATTAGTTTGAATCATTAGAGCACAAACCATGCCAAGGTTGGAAGGACACACTTATAAAAGGCAAATAAGGATATGTAACATAAGATGAAAAGCTCTAACAAGGTGCTTGATGTCAAATTAGTGTAAGTAAAGATAATGTTCTTGTACATATTTGGATACCTTATATAATGATCAATTATCATTACTTGAAATTAGCACTATTTTGAATTGATTTATTATAGTGCCCTAGACAAATAGTGCAATTATAAATGAAAATATATATGATTGTACTTGTAACACTTAGTGCAATTACTTGTAAATGTATATATTGCTTTTTATACATTATGTAAATTATTTATATGTGCTATAGTATGATTTAATGTTGTTTAAAATGTGTTGCTTTTTTGCATCAACAAGTGTGTTTACCTTATTATTTATATTTTAAGTTTGATTTCCATCATTCAAGAAATAACAAAAGTAAACTTGTTTTTCTTTAAAAAAACCAATAAACTACGTTGGTTGTTTATTAGTAACTAACATGGATTTTATACAACAATGGTTTTATAATAATAGCTAACGTGAAAAGGTAAAATTTTATTTAAGTAGTGAAGGCAATAAATTAATAAAGTGGAATTCCATGTTGACTTTATTTTACATTAGGCATGGTAAAGTACAATTTTTTCTGGACATTATAAAGCTATAATTTGGTAAACAATAGTTCAATATCATTTGACATTAGTTTTAGTCTACAACCAATGTGAAACACTTAAATAACATCATTTTTTCTCTTCAAAACTTGTAAAAATGAAAGTAAGAGTTGAAATACAAAGGAATTATGTCCCGATGCTAAATTACAAATTGTAGAATAAGAGTGTCTCCTTTATGAAATTCATAGTACCCTACAGAGAGAACAACCAATTCATTTTCTTTTGTAAGTAGAAAGTTTGCCATAATTTCTTCCCACAAAAGATAACCTTAGCTTGATTTCAACCATTTGTTTACTCTTGTTAGCATCTTTTTCTTGATGTTGATGTTTGTTCTAATGCTACATTTTTTTCTCCAAACCTAATTAAGAACATTTATTAATTGTTTATTCTATTGATTTCTTTGGATTCTATGTTTCAGATTTCATTACTTAAAGTTTTGGGTAAGGTGAGTTTCTTGAAGAAAAGAAGGTTGATTTCTTACTTAAAAAAGTAAATAAATGGGTATTTCTATACAAAGAACCAAGTTGATAGGAACATTATTCAAATAACATATGATACCACTAAACTTTAATAGCATAAGTTAGGTATCTAAATTTTTCTCTTACAGAAGCATATTGTATTAATATTTCACCAGTAACTTCAATTATGACATCTTGTTGCCATTCTTTTGCCACAATGTAATTCACATGAATTTTAGTTGTTGGCCATGTCATTGGAAAACTATGCAAGAATCTTCTCTGCATTTAGCAATATTATATGTAGTTTTTGCAGCATCTATATATTTTATGCATTACACTATTTAGACCTAAAAAATGTATGAAATTGTTGTTATTAGGTATTTATTATATTTGGGTAATTATTTTTAAATATCAAGACATTGAGATAAAACTTGAATATTACTATTATTGCTTGTTTAATAATATGAGTTACTGGATTCTAAAATTAGGTTCGATTAATTATTTTAAGGATTGTAAGGTTTAGAAGAACTTGAAAAATAATAAAATAATGTTAGTTATTTTAATAAATTATCATCCTATTACATATTACATATTGATTATTTAAAAATAACTTTTCTTGGGGACATTTAAGACACTAATTTTCAACAAGATAAATGATAATGTTGGTTACTAAATCAAAAAATCAATGTTGTATATTTAGAAATCAATAATTTATGGAAACTAAAAAAGTCAATTTTCTTGTAAAAAAAAAAAGAACTAATGTTGTTACAAGCATTCAACATTGATTGTAAAACTGACATTTAATATACCAAGCATATAATGACACTCATATACACATCTGTTAATAACTAACATGGAATTTGTTAAATAATTGATGTTAAAAGATATTTTTATAGTAATGTTTGATGATCAATATTTGAAAGAAGGAAAATATTATAGAATTTTTAAAATTAATATATCAATTTCCTTTGAAATTGAAGAGAAATCATTACACATAAGGATCACATGTGAATTCAGTTAGAATATAAAAAAAATGATAATGAAAGAAGGATTTTTACACCAAACTCAAAGCAAGTGATATGCACATTTTATTAGTATTAGGATATATCACACATTAGAGAGAGTTTAAAAAAATTTATATAATTTATCTAATATTTTATTCCAAAAATATATAAATAATATGAATTCCTTTCACAACATCATTTTATAATTGACATTAAATCAAATAATGTTGTATATCAAATTTAAATTCTATTATATAATTGTCATAAAAAATGACAATAACATCACTTATTATACGTAAAAAACCAATCTCATCTCATTTGTTAGTATTGTAGGAAATGACATTCAATGGCAATTTTTTTTTATTAATAACTAATATCTAATGTAAATATACTACTTCGATTTATATAAATAACCAATGTAGTATATTTTACTCCCACCAACTTTATTTCACTCACTCTTCTCTAATTGCTCCTTCTTGACCCTAGTCTCTTTTGCTAGTTCCTTCTTGGATCTTCCTTATTCTCCTTATATTCTTCTTTCTAGAACACTGTACCTAGAAATAGAAAAAAAATCTCATATGACACTATAGAATCCAATGATAGCAATTTTAAATAATAAATTTTGTAATAAAAGTTTGAAAACTATGAAAGGTTATACCAAATACTTTAATCATAGATGAGTGAAGTGTTAAATACTATCCTAATATTTGTAACACAATATGTGAGATTGATACTCCTTATGAAAATATGGTTGAATTCGACCCTTGTAAATGTAATAAGTATTCATTAAATGAAAGGCAACAAAATACAGTAACTAAATTACAAAAACAAAAATAAACAAATAAACAAATCCTTGCTTTTAAGCTCTGAAATTTTCTAGTGAATGCACAACCTTATAGATTTAGTGACAAACTAACAAAGATTCATTCATACTAAAAAATTTAGTGAGTAAATAACATAAAATCAAAGAGAATCATTTTCAAGTTAAAAGAAGAGCATATCTCATTAGAGAGAGAATAATTTTTAGGTTGGAAAATCTTAGATTGAAATTCGTAAATGGCAGCATTGCTTCACTCTTTTTCTCTACAACTTACACTAGAGGGTAGGGTTTAAATGTTAGTTATTTATAATAAACATATATGTGAAGTATAATGAAATCATTCTACTAATAAATGGAATGACATTGTCCTACTAATAAATAAAATGACATCATTTGATATATAAACAACCAAGATGTAAATTAAAAGAAATCAGTTTTAAATGGAAAACTCATGTCTTTTCACCAACCAAATTTTTAATAAAAATTGTTAAAAACAACTAATTGAAAAAACAATTAAAAATAACTAATTGAAACCTTTAAAAATAGATTACAATTTATAACAATTGTAGACTATGATAGAAATTGAAAATAGTATAACCAATTGTATAAGTTTTTATAGAAAATTTTTTAAATCTCATTTATGCATCAAAATACAAGTTACAACAAGTCATTTAAAAACAAACCACCTATGAGCAACTTATTTACAATAAGTTAATTAAAACTACCTAGCATATTTAACAACACTCAAAGCCATTCATTTCGATTACGTTTTGGTCTCAAAGAAATATTTAGTCTAAATCTCTCTAACCTAATTAAGTTGCTCTTGAGTGTATAGTTTAGGTTTATTCTCAAAGAGTTATAATTTGTATATAATTAACATGTTATCATTAAGATTAATTCAGTTAATTAAGCAAGCATATGATGACTTGTAAACGAGCAAGTGATTACTTTACTAGGGGTTTTATTAGTAAACAATAAATTATGCATGACAAAATAAACATACTCCATACTTTGGGCTATTTTGAGCACTAAATAAAAATAAGAGGTCAGTTTGATCCCATTGACACATAATTTTCTAAGTTAAACATGATACAATCTTACTAATAACAATATAAATTCACTTACTTATGTGACAGGTTCATCCACCACCTTTTATTGTACACATTTCTTGTAAGCTACAACTAGAGCTTTTTCCAAGCAAATCTATAACTTGGCTCACATCTTTCCTAACAAAGGATTTAACTAATAGACAGACCTCCTTCTTTATAACACCATGGCAAGCATCTAGTAATGACTGCAATACAATGGTATAACTAAGCTATTAAGATTTGTTTAAGAAAAAAATTTTCACAAGTGAAATTGTTCTTGAGCCTTCCCCTTCATGATATGACACAAAGTAGTAAGCTTTCTTGAGCTCATAGAGTAAAGCCTTGATAATATACTCCTACCTTGATTTCTTAATTGATGTAAACTCCTCATTGAGTTAGTATGGATCTAGATATCCATATAGATGATAATAAGCAATAGTAATGTCTATAGAAAGATTAATATAAGTTAAACTTATATTTAGATAATAGTTCAATTAATTTATATATAATTAAAGAATACAACACAAACTTATATGATTTGGAGCTAGATGTAAGTAACATTAAGCTTGTCAAATCTCAGTAGTTGTTATATGGAAGCTTTGTTAATGTGAACAATATTTTTGAATCCCACCATTTTCTCCCTAATCTCGAGTAAGGCCTAGGCTTAATTTCCTAAAAGCTATCGAGGCATCTCTATAGCATCTTCTAAGCACTATTAAGAGATTGTTAGGGCATAAATAAAGATAATTAGTAGTCTTATATAATAATATTAAAATAATTTCAAAATATATAAGAAAGTTAGTGATGGGGGAATATAGGATGATATCTCTACTAGAATTGAATAAAGGTAATCGACCATGTAATGAAAGTCTTATAGACTTCATCCACTATCTAGAGTTCATCATTTGTCATTGACACCTCAAGCTTATGGACTTAAGGCTTATCAACCCCCACCTTGACTTGATTATTTAGCAATGGTTGATAGTGTAACTCATGGTTTACTAAACTTCAGCTATTTGCAACTTTTTATAAAAGAGTTCCTACCACCATTAAGGAGCATAAGGTTCTACACTATGCAATGTAAACCCTTATTATAGGAAATCTAATTCTTGTATATATATATATGAAAAAGTTTAAGGGTTAAGGGAGACATTTGCCTTAAGTATGATTATTAAAATGTCTGCTATCATGAGGGTCAATGCTATAACTGTTGGCATCACCTCCCCACCAATTGCAAAAGGGGTCAACACCCCCTTCTGATTAAGAGTTTGCCCAGCTAGTTGTGCATTGAACCTAAAGGTCAATTAGATGAAAGTTATGAAAGTCATATATATAGTATGCTGATTGGCTATATAAACTTGTAGAGAGCAAAGCAACTCCAATTGTTGCATCTATAAGTATTGCTCTTCCTTTTGTTATGGCCTTACATCATAATCCATATTTTTTCATGCCACATCTTAGCAATACTCGCTCTTATGTTTACTAACTTGATGCTACCTTTATGAGTCAAAAACCTCCCTTTATCCAATTCTATTTATGAGAAAATTATTTACTATTTTATTTACTCTTATTTTATGTTTCTTAGATGTCACATTTGCTTAATTTCATAGAATAGGCCTTGTTTTATATTTTTGAATTGATTTTACAAGTTTGTGAATTTATTTGGTAAATGCTAGATTTTGACATTGTTTCTTTTTTAAGTTATATCTTTGGCTTCAGATGTCAGATTAATGCAAAATTTATATTGTTGAAAAGTTAAAAAAGAGAACTATGATTTTATACTTTGGTCAAAGCCCAGTTTAGATTCCTTCAAGCCTTTACTTGGCTAAGAAGCTAAAGCCATATGTTTGTCCTAACTGAACCTGTTTCTATATTTGGGCCATATCTGGAGCTATAGTATTTGATTAATCTAAAACTAGCGTCCAAATTCTCAAAAGACATGGGCTTATAACTTTTATGTTTATGGATATTTTAGAATTCATTGATTTCATGGTCTTATTTTGCTTGGAAGAAAAGCCTACGGGAATTCCTTAATGCAGCTTCTAAAGATTTGACAGCTTCTAGAGATTTGAGTTAAATAAGTCTGAACTTCTAGAAATTTTGAAAAGCCTTATTATTGTAATTGTAATTCTAAGAGACATTTAATCCTAGTTCAATAAGGTTTTAGGCTAATTAAATTATATAAATAGGCTAGAGGGCTGAAGAGAATAACACAATTTAGAATTACAAACAACATTCAACAACAACCTTCTTCCTTTTCTAGCTCTCTTTGTTCTTCATCAATGGAAGTTTGAATTCATGGTTAATTCAAAGAGTTTGAGGCTCTTCTCTTAAGGATTATGAGATCATGATTTGTAATATTAATTTTTCTTAATTAATTTTCTTCTTTCCTTATTTACCTATGCTAAATTATTGAGATTGCTTGTGTTGGATGTTGATTTGGTATTTAATATTCTTCCTTATGATTTCTAATTTCTTTATTATTTTGTTAATGAATTGTGGTTAGTAAATCATATTTTCACACATAGGTTCAAAGGGTTAAGAGATTGATTTGGAGGTTTCTAATTTAATTTCTCAATTTAATTGAATTCTATCATTAAATTAGTTTTGATCTACTGCAGAGATTATAGTGATTGCTCAATCAGTTAATTTTAATTAATCAAATCCTAGGCAGTTATCTAGCATAAAATTCATGAATTATTGTAGGGGTTCCAGGTAATCCAAAGTTAAAGAATTAATTGGAGCAATAAAATATTTTGTAATCTAGGATTAATCCACAATAAGAGCTATCATATCCTTGAATCAGTTGTATTTTATTTATTAAATTCTTTTTATTTTATCTCTGCTTTGCCTCTATTTTATGCTTGTTTATTTCATTATTATCATTTTAATTTTGTGCAACCCCTCCCAATTCTGTATTCTGTTATTGCATAATCTCTCAGATTTGGTTCTATTTCTACACGGTATTCTATTTTATTGCATTTGCATCTTATTTTCATTAATTTCCTTCATTTTCATTGTATCAATAAATTATCATTTTTGTAGATATTGTTAGGAATTTATTTAGGAAGGATAAAATCAAAAGATCATTAAAGGTACAACCTGGTTGCGCCACTATCTGCATTATTATTATAGCAATTAGTATTTTTAATTAATTTTGGTACATTGCGACGTGTACATTAGGCATATCTAACAGCTTAAATATGACTAGGATGCTCCTTAGTTTTCCAAGTTATGACCCAGATGTTATTCTTCCTAATTGGCTTAAACTCACCCTAGGAAGCCTATTGTAAAATAGTATCTAATATAGATAAAAAAAAAGAATAGATTATTAGAATCAGCCCAAGTGAAATGGAAGCTTTAAAATTAAACAACATATTTTGGTACAAATCTTAACATAAACAATCCTCTTTGCAATGGCCTAATTCTTTAGAATCATGTACTACCCTTACTTGTCTACTCTGCCTTGCTTCTAGAACTTTGTGCCAGAAATGGAAGGTACCTTATTGGTGTCCTTACCCTCCTTAGCTTCACTACATCTCTTAGCCAACAACTACTTCTCTAGCTTTTTGTAGCCACCCTAGGAAAGCTTATGCGAATGTGTATTTTTCCTTCAATTCTCCTAGTTGTGGTTACTTAACTACTATTTACCAAAGGAAGCATTAGTTCAAAAGTATAAATATTATACAAATAAGATATTATGATGAAATAAATGTTGGAATGTAAAAATAAATGCTAAAATGTAAAAATATTACCTTAAAACTCATATTCATGCCTTTTTCTTGAAACTTCTCCTATGATTCCTATTTAATGTAGTTCTATCATTGAGTCAAGTTTATTTTTGTGATGGTCTTAGGATTAATGTAATCCTACCTCAACATTATCTTGAAATCCTTCCACAAGATTGCCACATGCAATATCACTTTTTTATGCATTTATAAGGTGTTTCAAATATGGCAAGAACTCTATAGGAGAAAAATACACATGAAAGATCAAATTATATATAAGTATGTTATGAATATAAATTTTCATATTTATTATACAAAGCTATCCAAATTAAATGTACATACCAAGAGGTCCTCGTAAATGTTATACTTCAATGTTAAGGGGACTTTCTTCCAATGAAGAATAATTATTGATACTTTGGACTATATAGTCACTCTAACATAACTAGTATATGACAATGTATTTTTTTCCATCTAATTGCCATTTCTCATCATACTCAAAATAAAAATTCTCATGCCTAAATCGCATTGCAATAGTGCCTTTCAAGGTTATGGGACCTTTTGTATTTTTTTTTTGGTAGAGGTAGCTTCCTTTCCATATGGATCAATATTCTATAGTATCAATCAAGTATAATGATAAATAGGAAAAATTATAAGTTAATATTACTTAATAATGAACAAAGTAGCAGATATAAAATTAGTCCTCACAATAAATGTTGGATTAAATTATATAGAAAAATATATAACTTCCATGACAAGTAACTTAAATAAGATTGCATTAGTCATTATGTTTTATAGACTCCTTTACTAATTTACATAACCATGGAGCAGATAGAAATCATGGAGTAATATATAATCTATTCAACACCCTAAAAAAATGTATAATAACATACAATGAAAAAGGCAACAAGTAAAAATGGTAGAAATATCATTCTCGAGTAGAGCATGACTATAACCATAAATCCCAAGGGAGATTAAATCCTAAAAACAACACCAAACATAACATATGATATAATCCTAAATGTAACAATGAACAAAACTATTATAATTTCACTATACACATACGTATACATGCCAACTAGACAAAACCAAACTTAATCACTTAATATTCATAAATACAATAAAAATAAGAGAGGAAAATATACTTAAAAAATTTGTTGATGATTGAAATAGCCATGAAACTAAGTTTGAGTACTAGAGAGAATGTGGAAGAGATTTAGGACTTGTTGGAGAAATTTCAATGGCAAAGATGATCTCAAGAAGTTAGGTTTCAAAAAGTAAAAGTGATAAAAAAAAATAGAAGATCAAATGAAAGTTATGTAGGCAAAATAATTATATGTCAATTTCTTAATTGACAATCGATGTCTTAAATAAATGACATTAGATTGTTAGAAAATAAATATATAAAATTAAAATGACATATACAAAAATACCACCAAATTATAAATTTCAACATTAGTTTTTTAAATAGCCAATATTGTAAATTATTTTGCCCTTTCAAACATAATGGTTCACATTTACCTTCGGCTTTAGTTATATATATATATATATATATAATTGACATCTTAATATTAATTCTATTTTCAAACATATTAACCTCAATAAAAAGATGTCAGTTATTAAGTTAATTATCATCTTAAGTTTCCATGGAATTTCAAATTTGTCATTATGTAATAATAGATGTCAATTTTTTACAACTATCATTTTACTTATCCCAATAATTTCAAAAAATATCACCGCATTTATATAAACATCGATTCATCTTATGATCAATATCTATCAACCAATATTGAATTATAATTTTGTAATAGTGTTTACTAGTAAAAAATGGCTTCGAATAAATAAATAACACACAAAAAGAGAAACTTTTCTCATGCGTTCTCTCATTTTTACTTTTAATTTATAGCTAATAACTATGTTTACAATTCCTTTACTTTTGTACTAGCCTCTTCACACATGCTTAGAAACCTTTATTTAAAATTATATACTTTAAATAAAAATATTAATCATATTATAAACATCTTTTATAACAATAGTGTTTGCTATATCATTAATTATCAATAATAACTATAAATATATCAAATATGACCTTAATATGTAAGCTACACAATGAGAGAAATATGAAGAGTACCCACTAATCTTTATCAATGAGTATTAGTCCACCTTAATATGTTTCTAATATGGAAGTTATACAATTATTGCCATGATTATTTAATAAATAATGAGTAATTTATTATACTTAATAGGTAGTGATTACAATAATTAATGGAATTTAACCATATAATTAATAGGATTTAATTGCAAACTTAATGAAATTTAACCTTATACTTAATAAGATTTAATTATATACTTAAAAAGATTTAACTCTATACTTAATAAAATTTAATCACATAGTTGATAAGATTTGATTCCGTACTTACCCCTTGTTTGGCATACTTAAAATAAGAATTCATTTCATTTCATTTAAAAAAAATGAATTCATTTCATTTATAAATGAATTCTTTTGTTTGGAATTTTATTAAATTTAATGGAATTCATTTCAAATATTTATATTTACAATAATAACCTTAGTTTAATATTTTATTTTCCTCGACAATTTGCCTCCTCTCTATTCTCTCATCCCTCCCTTGCCATCTAAGCATCACCCTGCTATACCAATTTAATTATCTTATATAAGTCTATTACTTTTTTTTACAAGTCTGATACATTTTTATAATAAATTAAGATGTAAGTTTTCAAATGTTGATGGGCTAACATTAGTTGGTGGCATCTAGTGTAATCAAGAGGCGACCTTTCATTGTGAACAACTCGCGAAGCATATTTAGAACTAGACTATTTTCTCATTGTAATGTCTATGAATGCCGAACATATATATGGAGCTCAATCTGAACTAAATGAGGTTAAAAAACTGGACAGATATCACTTTTTCTTGTAAAGATAAGACATATCTATCATCAACTGCTTCCAAAAATTGAAAGCCAAATTACCATCCACAGCATAACTATGTAGGCACACAAGAGAAATGGGTACATGACTCATACATGCTTGTTCATCATGATTCCAACTATAGGATAGTATGCAACAAATGACCATTTTTTATATGTGGGGACTTGTCCTTGTGCATGCTCAAATGCATGTCTATCTTGAAATTAAAGACAAGTTTTCACAAGCAAAGACAAAAACACCATAATTAAATAACACCACCACAGCTAACAAATCAATACAAGAAAAAAGCATGTCTATACTACCATCATAAGGTCATTATAAGCATGTTCTTAAAATATACAAGTTTCCATTAAATCCTCCATGGAAAATTAATAGCATACCTTGATAGAAGTAAGAACTTCCATCATTTCAAACATAAGTGATAATAAAATTAAAAATGTAAAAGATGTTCCATCTCTAAAGTAAAAGTTAAATATGATTTTCTAACTTTTTGAAAAGCTAATTTCCACACAAATCTCTTGGAAGTGCTCTAAAGGTGTTGATATGAATTGGGTCAGCCATCAAATAATCTAAAGCATCCAAGAAGAAATCTCCTTCAAGTCCCATCTCTTGTAACATATTTACCACCTCTTCAGGGTTAGCAATAGGATTGCTGCTTTTAATTGCAAAAACAATCTCTTTCATGGCCTCCTTAACATCTTTAATACCTTTGCTAATGACATCTTTAACAAAAGCCTTTCTTTTAATTGCCCTCTTTCTTGTTGAATGATTTTTAGATACTGAGTAAGCTGACGATGAAAGATTTTGATTACCTTCTTCATTCACCTTACCACCTTGGTAAAAACTCTTAATATGGATGGAATTATTTGCTTGTAGTTGATCAATCTCTTTAATGGAAACTCTTGCTGCCTCATCTTGCCATCTCCTCACTTTTTCTTTTGCACTTTCTGCATTTAAACCAGCTGCTTTATCCTTTTCATAAATATCACACATTAAGTGGAGGTTGAAAAGTTATTTTCCACGAACTAGTCTCGTATCTGCTTTTGCCTAATAAATTACAAGGAAACAATAAATATAGATAACTCTAAAAAAATATGCTTTCTAACATGAAATACTGATTTTTTGTATTTTACCTTTATAGCTTGATCCTAAACATTAGCCTCAGCCTTTATAGTCTTTCCAATGTCATTCCATGAGAAACCACTTTTGTTCAAGACCTCCAAAGCTATATACATTTGAGTTTTAAGGGTTTTGAGTCTATTTATAACATTTTCAACCTTAATTTTCTTTCCAAATCTTGTGTTAAATGCATTAATAGCCACCCTATATGCCTTTTGTGTAAAATTTGTATCTTGTTTTTATCCTTTTACCTTTTTTTCTTTCAAAACCTCTAAAAGTAGTCCATTCATCTCAAATGTCTAAGTTAGATATTTACTCTTCTTATTACTTTCAAGAGTGGATTGAACTTCTGCATCAATCCTATCCATATCTAAAAAATACGAGCAATAGGCAACATAAGCTTAATAAGTTCTGTTTAAATGCTATAAGACACATTGCTTAATAAGTTTGGCACTCATATGCTAGAAGATAATTAGTCATGCATCAGATGTCCATCATCTAAATAAATGAATATACTTTGCATAAAGTTTATGTCACTATGTCTACTGCATGATTCTAACAGAGGCATTTAAACTTTGCATAAAGTGTTCTAAAAATTTTCTACTCAATGCCCATATATAATGCAGCAAGTCATAGTCTCTAGGCTTAAGTTTTCTAAGTCATTCAGTGTTTCAAGCTGCTAAATGTCTAAAACTTCAACCAATTAAGGATAAGTGTGATCATGTAGATTTCCTCCACATTAATCATCAAACTCTCAAATTGTGCAACTTCCAATATTAATCGTAAATTATTAATTTAAATTAAAATACATAAAGCTAATTCTATTATAAAATATTCTGCTCATTTTCTATCCATTTATTTCATATCATCCCTTAATATACGTCAACATAAAGGTTGTCTCATCAAGTTCATTATAATGGAATTATGTTATATAAATTTCTAGTGAAAAAAAATGTAGACTGTAGGTATGTAATCATGTAAATTTATGCATAGGCTCCAGTAAATATGAAGCCCTAGCACTTAGCCTTGCCTCCCTAGTAGCAATAAGTTCCAAAGCAATTGTATATACATTAATATCCTTACAATGCAAGAGCAAGCTCTACATATATTTCTAACAGTTTTGAGACCAGGACTTTCCAAAAGTATGATAATTTCACCATCATACAACACTTGGCTTGTACAATTTTTATTCTTTCATTATAGATATAATCTATGCATTCCATAGTTACTCTATTATACAACACTTGGCTTGTACAATTTTTACTGAATTTCATTATAGATATAATATATGCATTCCATAGTTACTTTATTAAATAAAAGAATTTTAATAGATATTAATTGTTCTTTGTAAATAAGTAATGAGTTTCCATAAGTATTATAAAAATTGTAGGAAAAAAACATTCTCACTTGCAGACTTCGAAAAGTTCTATTTGCTTGCCTTCTTTAATACAATCTCCACTTATCAAGATTTCTTATTTCTTAACCCTAAAGCTCCCTATTCTTACATATATATATACCTTTTAATATTTCTTATTTCTTAACCCTGAAGCTCTCTATTCTTACATATATATATACCTTTTAATATTTCTTATTTCTTAACCTCTCGAGAAGACTATTTCATACAACAAAATTAGAGATGCAAAAAGTTCTATTTGCTTGCCTTCTTTAATAAGCAAACATTGTCTTCAATTCTTCTATGTTCTTCCATGAATTTAAGATCGTGTTTGTATTTAACTAACTATAATAAGTAAAATGCAACAAAAGTACAAAAAGTGTCTTGCTTTTCTCTTTCACATGAAACAAGGATTGTAGCATTCTTCCTAATTTTCTCTCTCACATGACTCGTTTCAAATCATTCAAATTGCACATCCTTTTCTTTCAAATCATTCAAAGCCTTCCTTACAACCAAACAATTAAATCAAGTATCAACATTGCTAATTAGAACCTACCAATAAAACTATCTCCTTAACCTTTTAAGATTTTTTATTTCTTAACCCTGAAGCTCCCCGTTTGTAATGTCCCGAATTTTCAATTCTATTATTTGAATCTTTAACTTCTGAGGCTGTAGAAATGAAGAGCATGTTTGTTTTAACCTGGTGGGTGAATCTCAAGTTGAAAGGAATTAAGTGTAAGGGTAAATGAAATTTTGAAGGAAAAGGATAGTAGGGAAAAGAATTTATTTTCATAAGCAGTATGAATGATCAGAGGAGGTTAGAAAACCCTAAAAAGGGAAGTTGTCTAAGTCTGATAGTGTAAGGAATTTTAAATAGACAGAAACCCTATGGACTAATTTGCAAAAGTGTAGAATCGGGTGTGGTTAAAGTGAAAATAATCAAGAATTTGGGATCTAATGTGAATAACTAAGATTTTGGGGTGCAATATGTGATTTTAATTAGTGTGACTAATGGATTTATGACAAGTGTCATTATTAGAAAAATAATGGCAAGAATACCCTTCTTAATTAGTGAAAAAGGACTAAAATACCCTTGAAAATCTCAAAAATGACCAAATTGCCCCTAGAGCTTCATGAAAACTCTCCTCTCTTCTCCACTTTTCCAAAAAAGCTGCAGCAACTCCATGAAAGAAGCTTAAGACGTGAGAGAGAGAGAGAAGGAAGAGAGAGAAAGTTTCTTTTGAGTTTTTCACCCAAAAATACCAAGATTCAAGCTAAGGTGTAGAAGGGAAAATTGCTCCTCTCATCAAGCTCTATCTATTGGTGTCTCTAGATTGAAGAAGAGCCTAAGTTTGATCAAGTTTGGGGAGCTCCAAGTGAGGATTTTCAAGTTGCACTAAGAGGTAAAAATGTTCTCCTCTAAGAGCTCTTTAATGTACTCTTCTTAGTTTCTTGAAATCTTGAAGTTGGTGTGGTTAAGGGTGATTGAACATGGAGTTTAAGATGATTTGAATATGTTTAATGGTGGTTTAGAGGTTGCTATGTTAATTTATGGCTTGGGTTTGGTGTAAAAACAACAAGAAACATGATGTACACATTTGGGTTTTAGAGGCATAATGGTGCATGTGTACTGTTGGCATGATATGTTTGGAACTTGGCTAAAATGATGAAGTTAGATAACTTTTATGAAGCTTATGGAAGATGAAACTTTGAAGTTATGGAAGTGTTTGTGTGTATTTGCCATTTTGAGAAGCTGAAACCATAATATGGAAAAGAAGGAAGGAAGGAGTTTTAGTGTTTAAAGTGTTTTCTGAGGATCAGTGAAGTACACGGGGTAGAACACGGCCCGTGTTGTACCCCGTGTTCCTCGTCGAAGTTGATCAGCGTGCTACACGGGGTGCAACACTCCCCGTGTTTACCTCAGGACTGAAGGGCAATAAGGTACACGGGTTAGAACACGGCCCGTGTTCACCCCCGTGTTCTTTGTCGAGTAGCCCAGAAGTGAACCAGTAAGGAACACGGCCCTGAACACGGGGTATGGGACCCCCGTGTTCTTTGTTAAGTGAACTTTTTGGCTTTAATTCTTCATGTTTTGCATGGCTTTACCCTTGGATCCTTTTCTAATGTTCTTATGTGTCATCACAAGGCTTGAAAGCAAAGTATAGAGCATCTAAGTATGCATTTATTTAAGCGAAGAAAGTAAAGAATACATGAGGATTAGGGAAAGTGATAATGTTCTAATATAAGCTATGATGTGTATTTGTATAGACTAAAGAGTGACAACTTGCCAACTTGCAAAGAGTGACAACTTGCCAACTTGCAAAGAGTGACAACTTGCCAACTTGCAAAGGCAAGAGGAATTATAAAGGAGTTTTTTTTAAGTGAGAGCAAAGGGAACATCACATTGGAAGCTTGTGAAAGGTAGTTAGCTTTATCCTTAAGTTGTTTTCTATTTACATGATTTTCTGTATTTTATGTCATTGTATGGAATTGTTGTGGCACAACCCGAGAAGACAATAAGAATACTGTGTTTGGCCTATGGCTCGGGATCCTCGGGGATAATAGTGCATTTGTTGTGTGTGGTACCTTTGGGTCGGGAACCCCGGGAAGACAGTGTGATACTGTGTTAGGCCTTTGGCTCGGGAACCCCGGGAAGACAGCGTGATGCTGTGTGAGGCTTAGGTATGATTAATTGTGATGGCCATCTAGATATTGAGATAAATCCTTGAATGGACTTGATGATTGCTGTGTGAAATGCATATTTCCTACAATGGTATGGTATTGAATATGATGATAATCGATTAATTGATTTCGAAACGTGTGTTTTATTTGCTTAAGGATTTGGAATGGCTTGAAATGTTTTTATGGCAGTGCTAGCTACTGGGAAACTTTATTTCTTATGTTTTCTGTATTGTTATTAACCATTCCAGGTGATGCTTCCAAAGGCTCTCATGATAGAGGACAATGATATTTTTGAAGTTGTAAACGTTTATATAGTTGGAAATATTGTATATGATGGATGTATATCCTGTAAATTGAACTTTTGTATATTATATGACTTTTGCTCATGTGTATAAAGTACAGAAATTTGAGATTTTCCGTATTAGCTTGAGGTAGATGGCGAATGAGTGCGTAATAAGCATCTAGTAATTGAGGAATAAGGTGTTAATAAGTAAGGGAGTTACACCGTTCTTCCTATAAAACCTCTTAAGAAGACTCTTTCGTACAATAAAATCAACAAAATATAAATGTAAGGAATTATAATTAAAAAATTAATAAAAAAAGCTTATTAAACATCTTTTTATTATTTCATCTTATACAAAACATAGTAAGGAATTATCTAAACTAAAAGGAAAAAAATTTCTTTTTATAAAATTTTAAGCTTAAAGTACAAAATGATATAGGAAAAATGAAAAAGCAGCTACAATCAATTAGCATAATTAAGATCCATAAACAGGACTAACCAAATACTCAAATAGGCCACAAATATATTAATATACGTAAATTAAGACCTAATTTTGAGCATTATAATCATTCCACATTTGCTCTGCAATTAAATTCCTAATTCACTCTCCTTCTATTGTATTAGCATCTTGAATTGCACTTCTTGGTGGGCTTTCAATTTCATGCTCTTTCTCTATAAGGTCTCTATCAACTTCTGATATAAGTTCTTGATCAGGATCAACACCCATTAAGAAATTGTGTAATATATAACATGCCAACACAATTTCACATTAGGTGTCAACATTATATTGTGTCTCTGTTCCACTTGCTATTATTGGAAATCTTTTTTCAAAACTCCAAAAGCCTTTTCTATAGAATTGCACAATGATGAATGCCGTAAATTAAATAATTCCTTTGAATTTTATGGTGAATGCCTTAAGTATTCTTTGAGGTGATATCTTGTACTCCTATATGGAGTAATAAACTTAGACTTCAATGCATACCCAACATTAACCAAATAAAATTTACCTAAATCATTAAAATTATGATTTAGTTTATAATAGAAGAAAATTATAAAAAAAAATTGCATATATATATATATATATATATATATATATATATATATATATATATATATATATATATATATATATATATATATATATATATATATATTACCTTCAAGAACTCTAAGCTTATCTTCCCTATGCAAAGCATCATCTAAAATTCTTAAATTAGCAATTGATCCTTCCCCTCTTAGTAAAACATATGTAAATCTCATATCAAATGAACATATAGCTAATATATTCATTGTAAGGTAACCCTTTCTCCCATGATATCTTGTGATATCTTCTTTTAGAACTTTCACACGCACATGTGTTCCATCAAGAGCACTAACACAATTCTACTTGTTTCATGTAAATTTAGAATTAGTGGTTAATAAAAATTAAACCTAATCAATCTTAAAGAAATGAATTTACCTGAAAATAAGGAAAAAACCTTCCTCCATTGTCCAATATTTCAGGTGGGATTACACTTCCATTAGGTTGCACTAAAAATCGACTTTAAAGTGTTATAAGTGCTCTTAGAACTTGATGAAAGTGACGACTGATGGTTTCACCTGAGCAACAAAAGAAAAAGGCAATTGTGCAATTTTTAACATTATGTGCTAAAATATGTAGAAATTTAGCCACTTATTCCTTAACACAACTATATCTAGAGTCTCTAAGAAGATTGGTCATTCTTAAAATATTAACTAGATGGCTAAAAGCATCAGTCCCCATACGCAAAATGTCATGCATCCTTCCATCAGTCTGTATTCTTCTCATTAGCTTTTGTCTAACTGCTTCCCTTTCTATTCCTAGCCCTTCAATCATCCTTTTGACCCGAGTAGCATATTGATAAATATGAAGTAAAGTAACAAGCCAACCTATGTATGCAGCAATAGCAGCAACACAATTTCTCTCAAATTCCCTCATTATCTATAGAGTATCATATTAAGTGTCAAAGATATCTAGATAATGTC
The DNA here is from genome assembly GCA_020226215.1 of Sindora glabra. Lineage (NCBI taxonomy): Eukaryota > Viridiplantae > Streptophyta > Magnoliopsida > Fabales > Fabaceae > Sindora > Sindora glabra. Next base: position 29,054,575 of record CM035231.1, read on the forward strand.
TTATTTATAAATTATTATTACAAGTTCTAATCACACAATAGTGAAGATCAAGCTTGAAATATAAATGTAAGAGTAATATAGAATGATGTAACAAATATGGTATATAAACCCATTATAATATCAAAAAATTTCTTATTTAAGTGAGTTCTAATCTCAGAGATTGAACATTTACTATGAATATTCAAACTATAAACTGACCAAAGAAAAAGAAAAAATTTAAAAATCTAACATTCTAACTTTAATAAAAAAAAGGACCCAAAAGCAAGTTAAGCAATAAAGATAGAATAGTTAACTAAAAAGAAAAAAATAAAGTACTAAAGGAAGCTTATCAAGAAAATGCAATAAAAAAGTGAATAAAATCATACATTATTGTAACTTCAAAAAATGCATTTTTTAAATAAGCTAATAGGCGAACTTTTACTGACTAAAAGAATAAGGTGATGCCTGAGAAAAATGATATGTTATACACAAAAATCATAATAACTTGACCAGCATTAACCTTGTAAGTTCCAAGAAGCTCATCAGGAACTTCAAATATTCTTATAAAAAAGTTAAGGATTCATCAAAGTATGTATGAAAACCAAAAAATGGATTCTTAGAAAAATATCTTATGAAGCTATCTCCAAAAAGATTATAATTAAGAATAATGAAACAAATAACATTAAGCTTACTCTGTTAGGAGGCATTATAAACATATTTAAAGATTTGGTTCCTTATCAAAATAAAAAAAATAAGCACTCAAATTAACTAAAAAGACATTTTATAAAATGCGGAGTAAATAATGCTCTTCCAATAGAACACACTACATTATTTAGCATCAACAGTAAAAAAATTATTTGAAATAAATGGTCAATGAGAAATGCTTGCTTTTCATAAGCACAATCACTTTAGTTTGAACACTCAGCATCACTCCTTATGTAAAGACTTTTATTCCTCATGTGAGATCATTAACCGGTGGTAATGTATATAAATAATAAAAATTAAATTAAACACTAAAAAATGAACTACAAAATTTATACCATAAACCCCATTAAAAACTATAAACAATAAAAATTATAAACACTATGATCCGAAGCTAAATATCAAAATCATAACCATATGTACAAATAAGCATCAAAATGTAAAATTTCAAATATTAAACCAAAACCTTAAAATAATTGTAAGGATATTAATTATTTTATTAATTATTTCCATGGTGAACCAAATCTAAGACCATCTTGTAGTTTAGGGAGTGAAGGGAGATTCCATGAGTTTCTTGTTTTTTCAAACCACATGCAGCCAATGAAAGATAGGGCTGGTTTAATAAACTTCACTAGTTTAGAAGGAAAAAGAAAAAGAAAAAAGAGACGTACGGGTGAAGGGCATATATATGGAAGAGAGCATGATTATAAGAAATTAATTAAAGATCCTAGGTGAGATAAACTTAATTAGGATTGAAAAGATTAATTAAAGTGGTGTTGCCTTATGATTCGACTAGGTAAAGGACTTTATACCATATACATATTGAGGTAAAAAGTGAAGAAAAAGATCAGCAGACAACAGAGTAGGTAAGTTTATGTAACTTATTAATATCTTGTATATTCCTCATAGTGATTAAACTAGGATCCAATAAGATCATAATAAAGAGACTATCTTAGTCCTTTATAGAAGACATACGTGAATTTATCTCCTTGGCACCTAGATGAAAGGCCAAGATGGAAATTTCAGGTTTTCCTAACAAGGTTTCAAGATATGCCAATTTTGATTGACATAAAGAGGCTAAACTTAACTAGTGAGAAGAGTAGATGATTAACAAATAGTATAAAGTACAGAGTGAGTTGAGTATATTAATAGTTAAATTGAACTACTCATATTTATTACTAAAATAGAAGTAAGTTTTCAAACCATTAGCATAAGAGAGGCCTACAAAAGATGATATTTTTAAAAAATAAGAGAAGCTTACAGATACAATAAATGAGAAACATAGGCATTAGAATCCCTAAGCAGATATAAAATAAATCTCTATAAATCCATATGAAAACAATAGTTATCTGATTGTAGGCAAAAAAACCCAATTAATTTAACTTATAAATTTGGGTTTATACCTTAGAGAAATTTAGGTTTAGAAATGCTTTGTACCTGCCAATTATGCACTTATTGATACCGTTGAAGAAATTTCTATTTAGTTATATATCTGAGAACTTCAAAGAAAGAAGAATGGAATGTTACATTTAGTTTCAACTGAGAAATTTCTTACGACTGGAACAATCCCTCCCTATATTGTACTCAACATCTAATTTTCTCTACTCATTGATAACCCTAAAACATTGTTATTCTATCTTCTCATCATAACTAAAAAAAATTTCCCCACTACTCAAAACAATCACCATAACCCTTATGGGGCTAATAAATTTACTGCCTACCCAAACCCATTTTGGACCACTCCTTGTCCTAGCTGAATGTAATTTCAAACACTAGTATCTTATGCAAAATTGGTTTAATGGGTAGAACAACAGAACACACATTGGATTAAATGATGAAATATTCAAAATGCATGGCAAACCCAAATGTAATAATAGAAATCAGAATTCAACGAACCTAAAATTGAAACAAATCGTGGAAATTGCTTAATAAAACTCTATTGCAGAGTAGATCCTGGTAAAATCATATCATGAAAAATGAATGATTAATAATGGGTATCAATAAAATGAGTTTGAAAAACTAAACCTAGATGTAAAAGGCCTTGAAAAAATAAACCCAGATGCAACAATCTTACCTTTCTCTGATAGCGACAATGAAAATGAGTGAGAGGGAGAAGCAATGAGCAAAAGGAAATGGCATGAGGTTTTCTTCAGAAGACAAAATGCAAGAAGGTAAAGGCTATTAATAATCTGATAAATGAAGGGCAAAACTATCCAATAAAAAATTATACTTAAAATGAAATGAATTCTTATCAAATTCTACCTAATTTGATAGGATTTTAAAATGGCAGTAATGTAAATAAAATAATATTTTAAAATGAAATGAAATCTAAAAATTTTTAATCCAAATATAAGAATTTGATAGAATTCATTTAAAAATAAAATAAATTCTAATTTTTATGTATGCCAAACACGCTGTTAATAAGATTTAATTGCACTCTTAATATGATTTAACCTCATAATTAATGACACTCTTTTATGATGGTCATTAATTCTAACATCCCCACGAGCAATATGATCCCAAATACAGAAGCATAATCACCAAAACATTGACTAATGTAGTGCAATAGATCAAAGATGCATGCTATAGAAAAAGTTCATCCATTAGTAATTTCAACCATAAGAATATAAGAGTGAAGAAATTGAGATTTAATCAATATCACATGATAAAAGTGCAAAGCTACCATTATTATCTATTCACTCAAATACCATATGACAAAAAAATAAATGAATTAAATACTTCATTCCACAATAATAAATTAGACTTATAAAAAACTAACAAATGAATCATAGAGGGTTTCCATGTTTGCATGGAAAGGGACCTTGAGAAATTAATTAAGAAAAATAGAAAGATAAAACATACCATATTCATTCAAACTATGCTCTATGGTAAATTTATCTTAAAAAAAAAAGGAATAATGAGATATTTTCAAACACAAAATAATTTGATTCATATATAAAACTTTCATTGTAACCCATGCTAGGAAGATTCAAAACATTAGATGACAACCTTAATCAATAGAGTTCATCTTCACCCTCTAGGTTTACATGATGTTGATCGTGTCATATATACAAAGAAAATAATTATGAAAAATGATAGTCAATCTTATTCATAAACATGTAGGATGAAATAGTTGAATCACAACCAATTGAGAAAACAAAAGAAATAAAACTATTGCATCTCAAAATAAATGATATATACATACATACATACATACATACATACATACATACATACATATATATATATATATATATATATATATAGAAGTCTCTTTTTCAAACAGAACAATAAAAAACTTCAATTATAAAATGTTGTAAACAATGAAATTCATGCCCTTTCATCATTTATAATAAGCGAAATTCCAATATGAAGAGACAAAAAGAGATGCAGAAGAAAAACAAAATTGAAAACATACTATATCTTGAAATCACAACTTTTCTTAACTTAGTGAAATGATTATGGAGAAACTACCTTATGTGAGAAAAAACTTTTAAAATGAAAATTGAAATTGGTTGGTGGTGAGATACAGAGAATAAAGGAGGTAATGTAGATATAGATCACATAAGAGTTACAAAAAAGTTTATAATTTCAAACTTTAAAAAATATGTTCAACAATTTAAGGATATATAAAGAGTTTTAACTACAAGTAAATGCACTAATACAAATTATCTTTGTTTATTTTAAATTTATATAATTTTAACGTGGATATTATTGGAAATATAAAAGTGGAGTTCAAATTCCTCAATTCCTTTCATATATTAATATAGATATACGTAATTAGGTGGAGTATTTAAGTTATATTTATTATGTAAATTAATTCAATTTGGATCTGGCCTCCTTAATCATCTTGTGCAAGATCTGTTACTGATGCCAAGTCAGCAAATCAATTAATAACATTAATAAATAACAATTATGTAATTGTTATTATCATTTATTATTCAAGCGGCCATGCAAACTGACAAAAATACAAAACAAGCATGATTGAGACAAGAAGCTCTGAGCTCTACTATATAAGACGAAGCTCATTTTTTTGCTTTTGAAGCATCAGATTCTTAGTACCAAACATGTCGACTCCATCCTTTGTTGTATTGTTCATTGCAATTTCCTTTGCCACCACTCTCAGTGCTGCTCGTAATGGGCCATTGCATCAGAGGAAACTTCTGGCCCAAACAATCGGCCAGGTAAAGAATTCCACCATCACAATGAGCTTAAGCCATCATTCTTTTTCCAAGGATGACACTTCACCCTATATTATCTTATTGTATGTGATATGCTATTAACAAGAATACTTAAGCTTTTTTTTTTAATTATATACTTATGAATTTATTATACTTTCTACATAAGAGAAGAGTATCTTAATTTGACATAAAAATTTATAATGGTTATTGATTATATATGAATTTAAAATCTTGTTTATTTGTATATGAGATTTAGATTTTAGGATTTGAAATTAATTAATGATTATATGCAAATTTATAGCACTTAATTATAAGATTTGTATTTTCTTAATTTTTTATATTTTATAATTTTTCAAAAGTTCTCGTGAAATTCTTTTGCCCTATGAAGTGGGGAGAATTTTGTCTTCAGTGATGGAACTTGAAGTAAATATATTGCCTCCAATAATACACTACAGAATAAGAAACCTAATATACTTTTACTCTGCCCCGTTGTCATTACTACTGTTTTCTAGTAAAAACAATTGGATCTCATTAATTTTGTGTGTGAAGGTGTAGATTGGACAAGTCTTTAATTACTTTCATATCTTTCTATTTTTATAAGCATACTCTGACGTCACTTATTTTTGTATTTTAAATTTATACTCACTTCATTCGTTATAGAAAAGTGTTGATAATAAAAAAAAAAGTGAATATATATTTAAAAAAGAAAGTTGTGAATTTTACAAAAGGTGGGTGTAATTTTCTTATTTAACAAGTTGAGAGCATCCAGCTAACGGATTGATGTCCCCCTTTTCTGCCATTGTCTCTACTTTCTTCTTTCTTGTTTGGGTACCTTTCTATCAGTAATCGTGGATATTTCAATCAAGAGACAATTGAAACGTGCAAATAACAATCTTGAAATCTAAGATTAATTTATATTTGATTTGTATCCGTGAGTAGTTCCACTTAGTAGTATGCATGCTAGTATTTTTCTAATCTCACATTTTGTCACTTAATTGTAGATATGTTTATATCTAATCTGAATTTGAATCGAATTACTCGTACATATTTTTAACGTTTAGGGAATGAAATTTTTACACAGTATTAAAGGCTACAATTTTTTTATTTTTAGAAATTACGTCTGTATTTAACGCCTTTTCTTTTTACACAGAACGATGCAGAAGCAAACCATGGTAGCTCTGGGTCCCAAGGATCGGATGCATCATATAAGCCCCAGGACCGTGGTGGTGGGATCTATAACACGGAACCGCAGTATATGACACCCGAGGTAAGGAGGTCACAACCATAACTATTTGCTTTCGTGGGACAAATATAATATATATTGGATATCATATCCTTTTATATATGTTCATAATTTTCGTTCTTTCTTATTGAATGGAAGTTGTAATATTTAATTAATAGTAATTTTTATAAAAAATGTGTTATAGTTTGATTAATTAAGTTATAATTTATTATGGATTTGTTATATTAAATAATAAATTTGGATACTTTCATTTTTCTTTTTGTCATTTTCTTATTATGTTAAAGAGAAATAAATATAAGAATTTTTGCAATCTTCTTATATATAATTAAAGAGGATTCTGGACTCTATATTATAGGTAACAATTCTATGTTTATTCTATTATTCTACACTAAATAATAACTTCATAACAACTATGGAGCTTTTGTAACAGATTTGTTATTTGGGCAACAATCGTATCTTAAATTAAATATTTTATAGTAAGAAAACGCTTATAATGATGCTTAGGAAGGATTGCTGAAGTTAATAAAGCCTTGTTCTCTCGTTTTAATAGAGAAAAACTTTGTAATAATTGTAGCGTCTTACAAAATAATTGCAAAAAACTGATAAGTTGTTTTGTAAAAACAGCAAATTTAGCATATAACTTATAAGAAGTGCAAGATGTGGATGAAAACTTTACACTTACCAAATTACAATATATGTCATCATAAAAACTAAGAAATTCCATGTATATAAAGTTATAAACTATACATGTCTGTTCATTTCACACAGGACAACGGAGAAGGCGCCAATCGTCATAATCCAGGATTTGAGCTGGATCCGTCAGAGTCAGAGCCACTGGTCAAGGTGAAACCTTACATCGTAGGGAAATAAAAAAAATCAAAATCAAAATAAACCACTGAAAAAAAAAAATGGAAGAATTACCCATGACTTAGGTGTGTTTTTTCTTTTGACCAAAAATATTTTCCATAAAAATAATTTCATATTTCTTGAATTTATATGTAACTATAGAATATTAAAATAATATCCTATTTAATCAGTATTAAGTATAAAAAACGTAGTAAAAAATTAATACTCCCTGTTTTTATTCATAAAAAAATAATAAACACACTTAGATATGTTCCAATGAAAATAAGTGTATCTCACCTATTTTATTAGAGGGTATAGAATGGAGGTGATGTCAACAACCAGTGAGTTTGTATAATTGTAATTATAATTACTTTTTTTATTTTTACAAATAGATGCTAATGTATCACATTTTTATATTTTGAATCTATACTTAAGCCTTGTTTCATACAAATAAATAACAAGTTAACTGATAATTGATAATATAACTTAAGTTCTGATTTACGCAGATAACTGATAAATTAACTAATAATTAATAAATTAATTGATAGTTAACAACACAATTGAAGTATTTTACAAAATTAGCTATTAAACTAAATAAAATTATAAAATAACATAAAAATATATATTAATAGAAATAGATATATAATTAAAATAATTTATATTTATTTAAAAATTAAATATAAATTATTTTTATTTTATTAATGTAATTAAGAAATTTAAAATAAAAATATAATATTTTATACTTAATTAATTATATTTTATGATATTATTTATTTACTTATATATATTTATATATTTATAATTTAAAAATAGGATACAATTATGTTAAAATTAAATTAATTATATTTTATAAAAAAATATGTAGATTTATATTATAAATGACACAAGTTTTAAATTAATAAAATAAATAAGGATATATCTAAAAAGAAATTGAAAAGATAATATTTTATAAATTATAAATTACTTTAGGTAACTTATTAAATCTAAGTTTAATTATTTTTTTGAATAAATGAATATGAGAAATATTTCTAAAAACTAGTTTATAACTTATTAATCAAGTCAATAAATTATACATTGACTTATTTGTTACACGAAATAGAGTCTTAAGCCTTTTAGTGAGAAAAAATAAGAGAGAACTGATTTTTTTTTCCTTTTTGGGAAAAAATTATTATGATGCAAGTGTAATTTGGGCTTAGAATTTAAACATAATTGTAAACGGGTTTCCCAATTTACATTTTGTTCTCTTTTTTTTTTTCTTGGTGATATTGTATTTCGTTATAATGTAAAACAAAGTTTAGTAAATATATCACGTTAAGTTAAACTTTTGATCTTTAAACATAGTTTCAATTTATAATTTTATCCTTATGTTTTTTTCCCGTAATTACGTCATCAAAGTTTATTTCTGTTTGTAATCATCTTCTTATGCTTATTAATTGGAAATTTTTTTGCATAATTATCTAAAATAGGTAATATATGTAGAATTATACAATTTTATAGTAATAAAGCAACGAAAAGTTGTTTACCATATATTAGAATACGGAGGAAATATTTATATAGAACAATGAAATTAAATCGACTAATAAAATAGAAAATATGTATTATTTAAACTATAATTCTTCATTCTATTAATATTTGTTTTTAATATGGGCTTTAATTACTTAAAAAATCACGCAATTTTCTCATAAATCATAATAAAAACAAATTTAAGGAATTGATAATACTAGTAATAAAATCTAAGAAATTTAATAACCATCAACTTTCATAAATGAGAGATTAATTATTGTGCTTACTTTATATTAAATTTTGACTTTTTTCTTCAATCACATCCTGGTTATTCGAACATAATGAAACTATATATTTGATAATAAAATATTTATAATATATTATATTGATAATGAAAATTTTAAATTTAAATTCAAGTATAATATTATTTTATATTTTGAAGAAGGTTTATGTAAGTTTTTAAATAATTATATATTTCATATAAAATTTAATTTAGATTCATTGTCAAATAAATAATTTTTTCAGTAATAATTAGTTATGTACCAATCAAAAATTAAAAAATTATCAAAATACATTTAATGTAGATAAGAATTTTTAATTACCTTTATCATTTTGATGATGTGGTGACTTTCTATATAACATGGTACCACTTCCCCAGCTCTATTGTTAATATCTGTAATTAAATGATTTAAAATATAAAGATTCATATATAACGAATTTTATTTTATTGTTTTCAAAATAATAAGTATGTCTAAAATTAGGATTTATTTCAAAAGTCAATTGCTATTCAATTCCCTGCAATATTTTCAGTAAAATTTACCACCTTTTTCATAAAATTAAAATACTTTTTTATAGTAATTTACAATTTTTGTATTTGAATCTCAGAATAATTTTATGTTTCAGGTATGACTACTTTGTATGAGAAAAAGTTGAAGATTTTAAGAGAAAATCTGAAAAAAAAAAATTCTGAACACTTATAAACTTTTTATGAAATTTCAAGCAATTCCCAATGATGGTCTTTACTGGGATCATTCATATAATATACAAAAAAAAAAAAAAAACTCCAGATATTTGATATCTTTCTGAAAGTTTCATCAAAAAGGGTTAGAATTTTTATAGAAAAATTGTAACTTGTGTTTAAAATCACGCAATTTTCTCATAAATCATACTGAAATATATTCACCAAAATATCTTTATTATTTGTTTATGTCTTTCTTTACTATATTTTCTATTGAAAACAGGACAGCGTAGAAGTCCCCAATCGTTCTGCTCCCTTTAACGAGCTCAATCCGTCAGAGCCATCAGCCGAGAAGCAGCCTCTTAAGGTTGAGTCGTTGTAATATATTATGTAAAATTGTAAATAAATGGAAATAGTTACAGTAACTCTAAAGTATGCTCTAGAGCATGAGATAAAATAAAAATAAAAGCAAACACATCGAAAGTATGCAATAATTTCCATGATTTAACTAAACATATATTTCGTATAAATATTAATTTGGATTCATCGTCAAGTAAATGATTTTCAAATAATAACATATCGTAAGATTTTAAGAAGAGTTTGCAAAATTTTATGAAATAATAGCATTTACATTCTTCAAATATGACTTTTTATCAAATGAATGCAACTTTTTATGTAAAAGGTGAAAAATTATATGGAAAAACTCTTTGCAAGTTTCTTCCAAATCATACTAAACTATCCTAAATTGCTTTAGGGGATTACTCTATTATTTATATCTTGCTTTGCTATATTTCCTTTCCACACAGGACATCGTTGAAATCCACAGTCAAAGTTCTCCTATATATGGGCTCATTCCTTCAGAACCTGCGGTTGCGGATCAGCCTCTTAAGGTATAAAACATTAGAATACGTTCAACAAATAAATAAAATTTTCACTTTAAATATAAGAGATATGATAAAAATAAGGATAAATACTTAGAAAATATGATCATATGAATATTAATTTATATTTATTATCATCAAATAAATAATTTTTACACATTAAAAAGTTACAAGATTTAAAGAAAATTTCATAAAATTTAATGAAATAATTGCAACCACATATCTAAAATATCTTATATTCTTAAGAAAAGAATGTAAATTTTATGTGCAAAGTAAAAACTTATATGAAAAAAATTCATCCAATTTTTTCTAAAATCATACTCAAATATCCCACAAATTAGTGGATTACTCTAGTACTTATGTCCTTCTTTGCTATATTTAGAGGTGGCAAATGGATGAGTTAAAATTGATATGGATTGGGTCAAAAGTAGATGAGTCATTATTAATCTACTTATCCATTTATGATCCAATATAAAATTTTAAGTGGGTCATGAATGACCCATGACTCTTGGATATATAGTTAACTTGATCCATCCAAATGTATTTTGATAATTTTTTAATACAGGTTATCAAAATACAATATAGCCTATATTTCCTTTTCATATAGGACAGAATTGAAGTTCACCGTCGAAGTTCTCCAATATATGGGCTCATTTCTTCAGAAGCTACGGCTTCGGGTCAGCCTCTTAAGGAAAAAACGTTGGAATATGTTCGACGAATAAATGAAAATTTTCACTTTAAATAAAAGTGATAATAAAATTAAACACAAACACTTAGAAAATATGATTTAATTAATTATACATTTCATATGAATATTAATTTACATTTATGTCATCAAATAAATATTTTTACACATTAAAATGTTACAAGATTTTAAGAAAACTTTATAAAATTTAATGAAATAATTGCAACTACATACCAAAATACTCTTAAATTCTTAGTTGCAACTACATGCAATTTTTCCTGAAATCATGCAAAAATATCCCAGAAATTAGTTGGTTACTCTACTATTTATGTCCTTCTTTGCTATACTTTCCTTTCACACAAGACACCGTTGAAATCCACAGTCGAAGATCTCCCATATATAAGTTCATTCCTTCAGACCCTACGGCTGCGGATCAGCCTCTTAAGGTAAAAATAAAAAATAAAAAGGAATAAGTTCTACGAGTAAAAGAAAATTTTTCTTTAAAATCAAAGGGAAAAATAAAAAGAAAAATAAAAGTAAAAAGAAACACATAGAAAATATGATTTAATTAATTATACATTTCATATACATATTAATTTACATTTATTATCATCAAATAAATAATTTTGACACATTAAAAAGTTACAACATTTTAAGATAATTTTATGAAATAACTGCGACCACATATCTTAAATATTCTTAAATTCTTAAGAAAAGGCCGTAAATTCTTGTAAAAAGTTACAAGTTAAATGAAAATTTTCATGCAATTTTATCCGAGATCACACTAAAATATCCCTGAAATTAGTGGATTACTCTACTATTTATGTCTTTCTTTACTATATTTCCTTTTGACGCAGGATAATGTTGAAATCCACAGTCGAAGTTCTTCAATAGACGGGCTCATCCCTTCAGAACCTACGGTCGCGGATCAGTCTCTTATGGTAAAAAAAACGTTGAAATATGTTCCGCGAGTAAATGAAATTTTTTACTTTAAATAAAAGGGAAATAAATTTTAAACATAACATGTAAGCAGCTTTAATTTTGGGAGAGCTGGGGTCTCCTTTTATTAATTCTGCGTCTATAACTTCTATTTGAGCTTAAGAATTTTCATTATTACAAAAGAATATAGTGTAAGAGTTTTCATTTTAAAAAATAGAAAAAATAGAGAAAAATGTAAGTATTGACCATGGTTCAATAAATCATATATGATTCCTATAAAATTTATTCTATTATTGTCAAAAAGAACAGTGCTTCACTATCAATTAATTACAATCACTTAATTATGCACTATATCACATACTTAAAAAAATTCTGAAAGATAATCATGGTTGGTAAAAGTTTTTAATTATTTTTGCCATTTTAATGATATGGCAACCTTCTATTTTTTTGTTATGTATATAGTCTTAACAAAAATTGTCTGGAGATCAATAGTATGCATTTAATTCAAGTGGCTCCTTGTACTCTTTGAAAGGCTTTGCCATTCTTGTACATTCCGGATTTAATACTGGACGTCCTTGCATATGCCGATTTAGTAGATTAGTGACTCTTATTTTCACCCAAAAAATAAATAAATAAATTTGTCCGAACATTTTAAATAGTACAATATAACTGTTGTTGGCCTTAAAACCTTATTTTACTTCAGTCTACTTATATATATATAGTGATTTACCATATCTTTTCTTTAAAAGAAAAAGAAAAGGAAGCTAATATTGTGTATTTGTTGGTTTTCAAGCAGAAGAACACAAAACCCCTGGGGCGTGGTGTTTCAGCACAAGGCGACGCGCATTCTGCTGCTAAAAGTCCTTGATTCAAGTTTAAAATCTGGGCATTTTTAATCAATGTGGTTCTTTTGGCACTTCTAATTCTCTGAATGTTTCACTTTTCATACTAATTTTTAAGTTGTTTCACTTTCTCTTATTTTATGACTTGAACTAATTCGCTGTTATGGACGGCGAGATCACTCAAATTATAAAATAAAGGAAGGGAGACGTTCCAGAAATTAAGAGTTCCAACAGGGCCACAATGTTAAAAATCCCTGCAGAATCTAATTCATGTCTGTGATTCTGTTATGTGTCATGTGGTATGTGTTATAGATGAATCATGATAATTCATGCGTTCGTTTTGTTTATGTTGGAGACAATGAACTTGGACTCTGTCTACTACGTCCGCTTTGTATCCTCCGCGTTTCATGTTACTATTACATATGTACTCTGTGTGTTGCTATGATTTTCCTTTAATGGATGTTCGGCTCTCTTGGTTTGACAAAAATTTAATGCAGCATAACTTTTTTATTTTTCCTAGGAAAATATGTTCATTTATTGTATTGATGAAACATAGTTATGAACTACGAAGTTCTCAATTACAAAAGAAACTCTACGCAATTTTCTCGTCTCACTCCTACTCACAGTCCCCCCTCCCACTTTACCACTTCATGAACAATTTCATTGCATTCACCAGGGACTATATAACACATCAATATTAGATATTGACACAAACATGATCTTAATAAACTCGAACAAAGCACTAATTCATTAAGGGTAATCCAATATAATAAAGACTTTGATGGTCCATTTCACAAAGTTTCGACTAATGATGATTCAACTATTTAATCACCTTAGCAATTGTTTGATTTTGGGATGGAGTGAAAGAAGTTGATAGTTTATAAAGAGGAAGGCTCCCCATAGTTGTCTTTTTTTTTATTTATCATTAGTGGTTGAAAGAACATTGGGTAACAATGCAATTAGAGAGTTTTTTGGGATGGCATATGTAGGAACTTGCAAGGTGGTTAGTTGCCTATTCAACAACATGTAGATAGTGGCATGATTTAAGGAATAACACCAAATGAGTCCAAGGCAATTGCTAGCATGTATGCAACTACCTAGCAATGTAATTAATCGCATCAAACTATGATAGCTACCCTTAACCTTGGCAACCTATAACCTCTTGAGTTAGGGTTCACAAATTCCCACCATTACAAAACTAAGATACTCTATCCCTATATAGACATTTGCCCAAGTTAACATTTACATCTACGTTAACAAAATAGCATTTTTTAAATTATTTGAAAAGTTAAGACAATGGATTATAAATACAATCAATATCTATTTAAACAGAGTGACATTTTTAAAACTATTAGAAAATTTAAAACATCAATTTTTACTTCACTGATGTCATAATGTAGGACATTGTGAAAAAGTGGGAACTTAAGATATTGGTTTTAAAATTAACTAGCATCTATTTAAATGTAATGATATATTTGAAATTATTAGGAAACTTAAGATATCAATTTTTTTACTTAAGTGATGTCAAAATATATAATATTTAAAGATTGTTAGGAAAATAAAGAAGTTTAAGATGTCAATTTTAGAATTATGGACCTTTATTTGGGTATAATGGCATTTTTAAAATTATTTAAAAATTTAATATTCATATGCTTTATTTAACCGATGTTAAAATGTATGGCATTTAAAAATTTGATAAGAAAATAAAAAAACTTAGGAGGCCAATTTTAGAATTAACTAATGTCCAAAGATATTGTAAAAGTTTAGTAAAAAAATGTTAAATTTTAACATGTTAGTTTTGAACTAAATTAATGTCTAAAGTGATGACATTTACAAGGTTATTATGAATCTACAAAAATTTAAGATGTTGATTTTGTATAACCTTCATCTCAAATGACTAGGTAAAAAATATGAAAGGTAAATACATTAATTTTGTATTTAATTGACATCTAATAGTATGGCAACTACTAGTTACTTGATAAATGATGATACATAAGATGTTGGTTTTATGTTAATAATTGACGTCAAAAGTTCGTAACATTCTTTTAGCTATAAATAAGCATATCTTAATTTTTTTTCTTACTATCACTCTGACTCTTCCTTTTATTTCTTTTCAAGCTCCCTTTACAAAAGCTCTATAGGTCACTCCATTCTTCACCACATATCAATAAGGTACTGATACTAATTAAATCAAGCATGAAGCAAATAACTCTCTCTAAGCTACTAGATCAAAACATAAGAAGTATCTTTCTTAATTCTATTTCTCAGATTTTTGTTTGCTCCATTTCTTTGATTTTTTCGCATAGATTTTTTAAGAGTTTTTTAGTCTAACTTATAAGATTGTATCTATATTTTGAATACTTACTATGTTGTAATAAAATGTTGCAACAAAGTCTAAAATTATCCTTAATGCCTTTCTTGTCTCTATTTCCCAAATCTTCACTTTTTCCATAATTTTTTAAGAGATTTGTATTTCCTTTATATAACTTTGAAGTACTATCTAAGTTTTAAATACTTATTGTATGTTTGATAAAATATTGCAACAAAGTCTAAAGTTGATTGAACAACGATGAAAAATGGAGAAAAGATGAAAAAAAGGTTATGAAAATGGCCACTTTTTGTGATTTAAGGAGAGGCAAAATGCCTTCATCTTTTATATAGAGAGATCTTAAAAAGTTATGTAAAATGAACATAAATTTTTTCCTAGTGCAAAGTTATAACCTTTTAAAGTTTTTAATTTAAAATATACAATTTTTTGTAGGATGCTAAGTTTATTCAATTTTTTATTGTAAATATTTTAGTGCAAAAGCTAAAAATCATCATAAAAAATATTTTACAAACATTTCATGTTAGTCACTTAGTAAAAACTAACATCTTTAACTTATATTACCAATGTTTAGGTTATACAATACACAAAGAAATGATGACAATTTAGTCAATGTAAGAATTGACATTGTCATATTTTTTTATGTTAGGTATATAATTGGCATCATTACTTATTTACAAGAATGCTCAATAAGATGTTGATCACATTTCAATGTGTAATCTACTAAATAACTGATATTAATTAACTATTCTATAGTAGTGGGCTTAACTTAATGAGCAAAAGGCCTATTTTACCAGTTTAACTACTCAAGCTTATACATGCACTCTAGTAGCCCTCTTTATAGAACTCTATTATCATTTGCTTTTTCCATTTGTAACTCATAATCTCTTGTAATTGATTATCTATTTTTAAGCATGAGTGAGAGATTAAGGTTTCCAAACAATATCCATCTTTATGTTTAATACAACAAAGATCTCTAGGGCTTTTGCACTTATAGTAATAATTTACATTTGATTGCTTTTCTTACAAAAGTATATTTATGCTCCTACATTTTAAGCTTTATATATTTTCTTGCTTTTACTAATTTTGCATTGCTTACTTGCATTTATGTCACAAGCTAATAGCTATGACAATCCAATAAGTAAACATGCTCGATTTTGGATGAGATTTGGTGAAAAAATTAGGCATGTTGTAGAGGTTTTATGACTAAAATTTAGGATTAATACAACTTGTATACTATTTTTCTTATTTTTTTCAAATTTAGGGGTATTTTCATAATTTTAACATAGTTCAAAATTTTGAAGGAGTTTAAGAAACCTATATTTATTATTCTCATATTTTTACCTTCATGTTAGTCTCTTTTAATGCAAATAAGACATCTAGAACATTATGAAAAAGGCTTATAATGACTTAAAAAGGTATATTTACTTATGTCAGGTGGGCTTTTATACAAAATATTTCTTAAAAAGGTGGAGTGTCAAGAAGGCCTAGTAGGGAACCTTGGCACTGATCTAGGGACTCGAGTGTATTGGCTTATAGCCATCTCCTATACACTTAATGCAATAGAATGAGATATATATCAAGCAAATAGAGTGTCCATCTTTCTATTTAATTTATCCTATTTTAGGCCTATTGTGCTTGGAGGTTTTAGGTGTATGATGATCTTATAGCTTGAAATGCACAAATGCTTCAACGACATTTGATTATTACTTGTGAGTATGTTATACTCAAGCTTTTATTGTATAAGCAATAAATTTTCTAAGTCTCACTAGGCATGCTATGAGTTAGTTTTAATGGGAAGGTTAGTATGTTCTATCGAATGGTAAACAAGTGCCACATGGTTTCAATTAAAAAGCTATTGGCCCATGACAGGTAGTATCAGAGGATGGTTTATGTCAGGAGGATCAAGATTGGGTAAGTTACAAATGATTAGAAATGGCTTGTCTAATGCTATATAAAAGATGTGCAAAGCCATCATTCTCAAATGAAAAGGAGTCGTTACCAAAAACTTGACTAGAGGGTGCAAGAGATTAGATTAGCTTGAAAAGTTAATGTGTAAGAGGATGACACATTCAAGTGACCATGGATTAGTGCATCAGGACCAAACATTTATGCCAAAGGGAAAGCTTGCTTATGTACAAGAGATATTGGTTAGATGCTTACTCATAATAGGAGCATCGAAGGATACAAACCACTATCTAGTGGGATGAATGAATTGATGGTTTATCCAATAGGAGAAGTCTTGGTCATACAAAAGGATTTGACCATTTTTGGAAAGGTATGGTGGAGTTAGGAGGCCAAAGTTTTGGTCATGTAGAAATATGTGACTATAGTTAATGGATACATCTTGATAGATGACACATTAGAGTAATGTGTCAAGTGGATTACTTCAGAGGGAATAGTTTAAATTATGTCAAGATAGTCTAGAGGGATTAATCTTAGTGCTCGAAGGAGCATAATTAGAAGGTAACATAGATTGCTCGATAGGAAATATCCTAAATTTTGTCGAAGTAGTCCTTACAAATCATTTGTGTTGCTTGGGGAAGCATCATTAGAGGGCAGAGCAAAGACTTAGAAGAATTAATGCAACATACACAATTTGTAAGTCTAATAAAGATCACATAGTCTACCATAAGATTTTTTGATATAGTAGGCTAGGCTACGTAATTACTTATGGAGTGGCAAAAATGAGACAAAGGAGGGGCAATAAACTAACATTACATAGTCGTAGGGTCAAAATACTTTATGGTAATGACTATGGATTTACATTTTCTTGTGTGCATGCAATGTGGAATTTGAGTTAGAGTGTGAGTAGACTCTATGCTCAACTTCATCAAGTTGTTAGTGTGGAGGAGCCATCAAAGGATGTGCTCATAGAGATCGTCAGAGGATGCACTTGAGTTAAGACTATGAAAGCCTAAATACAGTTTGATGTCACTTGAGATAGGAAGGGCTATGGGGACTATGATGCTAGAGTACATTAACTTTGAAAGTAGGTTATGGTGGCTGATAAGATACCGAAGGGTATCAATTCAAAAAAATACTAAAGGATCCAATCAAGTATGAAAGTGACATTACAAAGTGTTATGAATTGACTAAAAGTAATGTAAGTGGACTCATGAGAAAGGTTATAGGGCCTATGCATAAATCAAGTGTAAGTATTAACTCTTGCAATAGTATAATAGGACACTAAGGAGTCGTTTGGTTGGGAGTAATTAGGAAAGAGAAAAGGAATTTCAAGGTTTCATTCCTTTTATTTTTATTTGATTTAGAAAAAATTCATTCCATCTCCCCATTTTCCCTCAATGGGATTACCCTATTTAAGAGAATGGTGATTCCTTATAAATCCTTAGGGAATCTCATTCCCTTTCCCCTTCCTTATCTTCAATATGATAATTAATATAATAAATATAATAAAATATTTAATTTTACAAAAAGGTAATAATATTAAAAAAATTAATAATTAAATAAATAATAATTATTATAATATAATTAAATAATATTTAAATAATAAATAAACAATAATTATTATATATCAATAATTTTATTAATATTTATTTAATAATATTCTTAAATATTAAATAAATAATAAATATTATAATATTATTTAATTATATTAATAATATTAGAATATTTTTAGTCATTATTATTTTTAATATTACAATATTTTTAAGTTATTGATAATTAATAATATTAATAAAATATTAATAATTAAATGAATAATAATATTTTTATTTTTAATAATAATTATAATATAATTAAATAATAAATAATTATTATTATATATTAATAATATTATTAATATTTATTTAATAAATAAATAGTATTATTAAATATTAAATAAATAATAAATATTATAATATTTTTAATAATTAATAATATTAATAAAATAATAATAAATATTATAAATAATTATTATTATTATGATAATATCAATTATTATTAAGATATTAATAATAATTGAAATAATATGAGTAATAATAAAAATAATATATTAATAATTAATATTAAATAATTATAAAAATTATAATATTAGTAAATAAAATTAAATTAATAAGATAATAATTATAGTAATTATTTTAATATTAATTATAAATAAATTATTTTTTAGTGTAATAATTGTTAATAAAATAAATTAAAAATACTTGATTCCTTTTTCTATTTGAACCAAACAGATTGAA
The DNA here is from genome assembly GCA_020226215.1 of Sindora glabra. Taxonomy (NCBI): domain Eukaryota; kingdom Viridiplantae; phylum Streptophyta; class Magnoliopsida; order Fabales; family Fabaceae; genus Sindora; species Sindora glabra. The sequence continues at coordinate 29,073,841 of CM035231.1, forward strand.
TAATCAGGAGTCATTTTTTTCCTTTCCCTTTAATTTTCTTTCCTGCTTCCATTTCCTTTCTCTAATTTGAACCAAACAGCTCCTAAGTATAAAACTAGTAGATAGTTCAGATTACTAAGCATTACACATGAGCTAAAGAGTTAGCATGCATTTCTAATACAAAGGTGGCACCCACGCAAGCTATAGAGGTAGTGAGAACATAATTGCTAAGGCAACAACTTGTCAAATGAGTTTAGGAGAGCTAGTGGGAAAGCAACACCAGAGGGTATTAAGACATTTCGAAAAGAGACCACAAAGATAACTGTTTAATAAATTTGTGGAGGATGAATTTAACTAAGAGAATTTTGATGTTGCAAAAGCGATAACCTAACTTTAAGATAGAGGAATATTTATGGCATTCAAAGAGAAATGCATAAGCGGTCAAGGTAATAATTCAAAGAAGTAGGCTGAAGATTAACATAAAGTTCCAAAAGAGTAAGCAGATTCTTTATAGAGTTGTATAAAATAGAGGCATTAATGAGGATATTAACATTTCAAATGGAAAAGAATATCATAAGCTGATAGTTGTGATAGTTTAATAAGCAAACATGCTTGATTTTAGACAAGGCTTAGTGAAAAATCAAGCTTGTTTAGAGGTCTTGTGACTGAAATTTAGATTAATGCAACTTGTGTATTGCTTTTCCTGATTTTTCTAAATTTAAGGGTATTTTGATAATTTCAGCATAGTTTAAAATTTTAGAGGAGTTCACATATTTATAATTGTCACATTTTTATCTTCATGTTAATGCAACTTGGTGCAAATTAGATATCCAAAGCATTGCAAAAAAAATCTTATGATGACTCATAAAAAGTATGTTTACTTATATTAGGCGGCCTTTTGTTCAAAATGCTCTTTAAGGAGATGAAGTGTTGGAAAAGTCTAATAGGGTGCCTTGGCATTGAGCTAATGACTCATGGGCATTAGTTTGTAGCCATCCCTTAAACACTTAAAACTATAGAATGAGATATATACTAAGTGAATAGAGACTACAACAAATTAACACTTGTACCATGAATTATGTCACGAAAATTCAAAAATCGTGGCAATTTTACCATTTTCCATGAGAACAAAAAAATTCAAACAAATGTCCAAAAAATTAAAAAATTTATTCTATGGGAAAACTTTACCTATGATAAAATATCACTTGTACCATGAACAAAGTTACGGGAACACAATCTTCATGGCAAAAATCACTTGTGCTACAAAAAAACTTTATCCACAGCAGAATATCACTTATACCATAAAATTAAGCTACAAGAATACATTCTTCATGGCAAAGTATTACTTGTGTTATGGAAAAACTTTACTCATGGCAAAATATCACTTGTGCCATAAATTAAGTTATGAGAATATGTTTCGTGTGCCATAAATTAAGTTACAATTATATATTTCTTGTGGCAAAGTAGCACTTATTCTTGCTGGAAATCGCGCATCATACATGCACAGCGGAATAAAATTTTGCACGATTTCCACCAAGGATCCATGCGAGTTTAGAATGCCATAGATTAGGGATTAGGGTTTATACCTTTCAACCAAAAATTTTCTGTCCGCTACACAGCAAATTCGATCTGCTTCTGTCTGTTTTCCAATCCAATCTACTCTCCAAATCACAAACCGGAATAGAAACTAGAAGATCAGATCACCAGTGCAGCGTTTAATGTGGCTGCATCTCTATGGTATCCACACGAACCCGTGAATCACCGATGAATGTCCACACAAACACCGATTAGAATTGATCTCCTTTTACCTCGTAGTGCTAGCTACGCCTCTTCAAGGGTTTTGGTCAAGGAGAGGTGCTAGGGTTTTCTATGCCTTTTGGGGTGCGTGAATAATGATAATAATCCTATTATTACCCAACAAGCCTATTTAAATAGGTGCATAGAAAAACCTAACCTATTTGAGCTTTATTCCATGTACAATTATAGGCTTACTATTAGGCCTTATAATTATGACATGAATTGCCAAATATTAAGCCCAAACAATTTAGTCCATTAATTCCAAATTCACTAGGCTCTAAGTGTGCGACCCTACAGGCTCTCATTACGTTGGCAATGACCATTGATCATATTAATGATTATAAACAATGATTGGTGTCTAGCAACACATCATTGTTACCCAAGCAATGAGAAAGTCAGTGATTTGACTAAACCTTTACACGTGATCATCACCTATGTCCTTTTGTCCTATACATCTAGATTGAGCACGAGACATGGACCGTGTCATTCCCGTATAGCCCAATCTTAAGGTTTCTTGATTCCTAAGTAAGCTGACTGAAACAAATGTAATCGACATCCCATGTCATTTCATTTGAGCATGGCCATGCATTTTCTCAACTTTACTTAATCAAGGGGCCTATAGATGTTACTCCTGTTATATAGGAGGGACAAATCCCATCTTGATCACACAAATCCCTCTGCATGATATGTGACATATCCAATATCTACTCTTGCATTCACTCAATCATTAGTGACATAGAATAGTATCAAAATATGAAACTCACATGTAGGGAACTTTGGTGATCTCAGGTCAAAGGACCATATTAATAATGATTACTAAGAATCACTCATGACACTCATATAACGATCCATGTAGTGTTCTTAATATGGGTCAGTCCAGTATACAAGTTCTCTAACTTGTACTCATGTGTAAACTTAATATCCCATATAAGTCTTCACACATGCTAATCTTAACATATCAAAACAACCTAATCCACAATGATATATGACTAGGGACATTTAAGAATACAATTATTCTAAGATTATTATCATAATTGAATATATTATGCAGACAATATATATAAATATAATAATTGGAATTGCCATTAAAATAACATGATTCAAAATTACAATCACCAATATAATTAGTTTTAGGGCATATACACTAACAATTCTATCATATAAGTCAGAAAAATTTATTTATAACAAAGTATTACTTATGCCATGAATTAATTTTATGAATAAAATCATAGTCAAATATATCATTTTTAGTAGCTATACATATAAAAAATATTATTTATAATAAGTGCAATATGCTGCAATATGGTAGACAATAAAAGATATAAATATTTATATATTATGAATATTTAGTAGATAATTAATTAATCAATTGATTAACTGATTAGCCTTATCAATTAAAATAAAAAAACTATAAAACTCAATATTTCAATTAGCTTATTCATAAAATATATGTAAAAAGATAGAACTATCCATAAATTATATAATTATGTACTTTTATTATTTTTCTTAAAATAATTGAAATAAGAGTTGAATCCCAAACCTTAAGATATGTAAGAAAGAATTCAATTGTTAAGCTCCTAAGCCTTTTTATTTATATATGTACCAAATTTAATACTTATTAGAATGTAATTGTTTTTCTTAAATAATAAATAATTATTTAACTTTCCATTAGTTAAATTTATATAATAAAACTAATGTACATCAATAAAATAAATATTATAATATATTAAAAATTATATTAAATAATTATTTAATGAATTTAAATTCTATACATACTAAAATTAAAAATTAATAGGATTTACATTTACATATATATAATACATACATATATAACAATTTTTTCAATTTGTTATTCAGTCCAATTTTTAAAATATCAATTAAACAAAAAAATTATTTAAGGTATATAATATTATAAAAATTTATTTTTTATCACATCATATTATTCTTAAAAAATGTGTTAATAAAAAAGATATACATATTATGAAAATACTAAAATTATTATATTATAAATAAGTAGTATAATTTATGAGATAAGTTATAACAAGTTTTATTATAGAAATATGTAATAATAAATTTCACATTTATTACTGTAATATTAATAAAATTTTCATTAAAAAAATTAAAAATAATAGTTATGTAAAATCATGTATAATATAATAATAATAAAAAAAATTATTACATTAAAATTTTTTAAGTAAATTACATTTAAGGGAGTGATATATATAAAATAGTCTAAATTTTCATTTTTATCCTTTATTAATTTCAATTGTTTTAATTTGATTTCTCATGTATATTTTGTAATAATTTATTTCCTCTTAAATAATAATTTAATTAATTTAATCTATTCATTTATAATTTTATTGATAGGTTAATGACTTTATAAATAGAAGAATAAAAATTAAATATAAATAACATATGAGAGAAGAAATTAATATAAAAAATTTGTGAAGGTTTGAATGATTTAACTTATATTTGTGAATAATAAAAATATGTATTATTAATAAAAATTAAAAGTCAATCATTTATAATAATTTTAATTTTAATTTATAATTAAAATTTAAATATACATAATAGTTTAAATTTATAATTTGTATGGATATTTATTTCATATCATTTAACCTTTATTGAAGGAATTTTACAAAATAAAAAAAAATTCCTTCAAAGATGTAAAAATTTTACTTTTATTTTGCAATAACTTAATTAATAATATTTAATGAAAAATATTAATAAAAGGATAAAATTAAGTAATTATTTATTTATGAGAGATAAATTTAATATAAGATATTTATAAAGAATAAATTTGATATCAGCAAAATTAATAACGAAACAAATGAAAATTTAGTTTATAAAAATTAATTTTTAAAATAAAATCATAAAATATTTTAGTATTAGTGTATTTTTATTACATGTATTTTTGTAATATTTTATTATTATATAATTAATGTCACATAAGTGTAGTTTTATTTTTAAAGTCAATTGGTCAATTAAAACTTTATATAAAATATATTGTATTATACTACTAAAGAAGAAAATTAGTGCAATGGTAAGGCATAACATTCATCAGCTTGAAAATTCAAGTTTAATTCCCAGTAAATGCAATTTGTAATTTCTAAATAGATAGAGTTTCAACAATTTATCCTAACTAGATGTGGGTCAAAAGTATTAATAGATTTCAGCAGATGTACAAATAAAATAATAGAATAACACCTAGTTAAATTAGCTAGATAATTGTGTTAGGTTTTGGATTATCATACATAGCAGAAAATTTAAAATTTTAATCCGAATTCTACTTAACATCCATGCAAAAAGGGCATAAATCAATGTTTGGATTTTACTTTTTGTGTGCTCGTGTTCTTTCTGAATAGAACCTTGAAAGAGCGAGATGAATCACAAATCAAATGCTAGCCGGAAGGTACAGTGTCTTTACGGTATCTACGCAGAGTGAATAAAGACTTCTTACCTTCCATGAATCTTCTAGGATACGTCTCTCTTTCAACGATTAGGATTGGTGTGTTTTCTGAGTGAATTTAAGGTTTAATGGTAGCTAATGTATCATACTATATGCTACCTTCAAGTTCCTTTTTATAGAATTAAGGCAAACCACATTCCTAATCTTATTAGGATAATGCTTCCAAAAATCCTAAACACACTTGACAACTATCACCTTATCCTTATTATGGAGAGAGTGAAGAAAGATAGGACTTATTCATTATCCAATATTAGATAATAACATTATCTCATAATATAATTATCTAATATTAAAAAGACATATAGTTATTTTATATTAGAAAATAATATTATCTCATAATATAATTATCTAATATCTAATAACGTAATTATATGATATTACTTTAATATCAAATAATATATCATATATATTACATAAATATATATATATATATATGCACAAAAATAAGTCCAATTAATTGAATTTTAGTCTAACTAAAGCCCAATTAATTATTGTCTCATTTCTACTCCTTTTATGTGACCTTGTAGGTTTTTACTACGTTAGTAATAGCCCATTTGTGAACCATAGATAGTGAATGGTATCTAGCAATATATCACTGCCATCCAAATAGTAAAATTGTATGTGACTCAATATTCACTTAATGTATGAACAATACTTTGCAACATAGTCCTTTTTGTAAAAATATCCAAATCGAACTAGAGGCATGGAATGCGTCATCCTCGTTGATGTTCAATTTATCTTTCTTAATACTGAGTAAACTAACTTAAACAAATTATCAATAGCTCATATTGATCTATTTGAGCATAGCCATGCATTTCTTAATCTCACTTAATCAAGGGGGCCTAAGGATATCACTCCTACTATGTAATAGGAACAAAATTCCCATCTACATCACTCACATCCTTTTGTATGATTCATGACACACCTAATCAATATCGTATAATACATCTCGATTAAAGGTGATACAGGACAACATCAAGGTGTGTGACTCCTCATGTAGGGAACCGTAATGACTTCAGGTTAAAGGATACGTACATTGTGGTCACATAAGAATAACTAATGCACATGATAATCCACGTAGTTTTCTCTTTGCGGGCCAGTCCAGTACATTTGTTCACTAACAATGTACCCATATATTGACTTGATATCACATATTCATGATTCATAATCATCAATCACTATACATACTAGTCTCAATGCATTATTACTATCTCTTTCGCAATAATACTTAACTAGGGATATTTTAAGAATAGTAAAACTATTTCAAGAATAATTATTATATTAAGTTATAAATTGTGCAGAATAAAGAAATATAAAAATAAAATATAATAATTGAATTTTCTGAAATAAAAACATAATATATTATGTATTATTACAATCATCTCTATGATTAGCTTCTAGGACATACACCAACAAATTGATTTATAATTATTTTATAATTACATTAATTTTTATAATTATTTTATTTTTTTGCCACGATTTTATTTGTGGCAATATAAGTTACTAGCCATGGATATGCCTTTCTTGTCACGTTTGTACTCGTGGCTAAAAGAATCTATTAGTCATAACTGAACTCGTGGCAAAAAAAATCATTTATACCTAGGACTTTTTTTTCCTGTGGCAATTTCCTTGCCACGCTTACTTGTGCCACGAGACTATTCCACCAGTATTTTCATGGCTAAATAGTATAGCCACGAAAATTTTAATCTTGTGCCATAATTTTAACCGTGGGCACAAGTATTAATTCGTTATAGTGAGAATGTCCCTCTCTCTATTCAATTTGTCCTTTTTTAGGCTCATTATGCACAAAGGTTTTATGTGTGAGGCAATCTTGTAGATTGGTATGCATGGTATTTTGGTAAGAATTGATTGTGGTTTGCTAACATATTATACTTAGTATTTTTATTATATGGATGATAAATTTTTGATATCTAGCTATCTTTATCAAGTATGTGTCCAAGTGAATTTTAATGAGAAAGTTGACATGTTCACTAAGAACGAAAAGCATGCACCACACAATTTCATTTAAAGAGCTACTAGCATGTGACAAATTGTTATGTAAAAGATTTGTGATATTGCTTTTTTACCATGAAAATAACCCACATTTTGAAAAGGTCAAATCAACATTTACTCCTACATTTTGGGCAAACAAACAGATTCAATAGTAACCTTATAGTCAATGTCTCTTGAGATCTCATAGGCTAGATCTTATATTTTTTAGTGAGACTAAGGAATATGCAATATAGCCTATCATGATTCATTTGAGCAAAAATGCTTACTCAACTTGGAATTTTTAAGAATAAAAGTGTCTTAGAATTTGGTTTCAAAAGAAACCTATATGTAAGGTCCACTTTTCTTTTTCTTCTTAAAAGAAATCCATCAATATTGCTAATGACCATTACCAAAATGGTACGAACTATACTGTAGTATTCATAAATTAGGGGAACTAATGTCAATTTCCCAAACAAGAGGAGGTCTACCTATAATTAGACTAAACATCAAATGAAGTCACTCTAATTTACCCTTAAAAAATTACATATAAATATAATTTGTAAGTGAATATATATATTAAATAACAAGTTGTGAATTCAAAAAATTTATTTGTAAGATAATATATGCTTCAAAATGCATATTTGAATTTTTATTAAAAACTAATATTTAAATTATTATGAATTAATTTTTTTAATTTTTTTGTTTTACATTCCTCTCAAATGTAAGTTACATTATTTTAATTCTTCACAAATTTTCAATATTAATTTCATGTATTGCATATTCTTTATTTGTTATTTTAATCTTTCTATTTCTATAATTGTTAACTTATTAATAGGAATATTAATAGAAGAACTAAATTAATCAATTAATTATTTGCAAGAAATAAAATTGATACAAGACACTTGCAAAGGACAAACCTGAAACAAGTGAAATTAGTGAAGGACTGAAATGGAATTTTAGTTTATAAAAAATTTAAAATAAGATCATAATGCTTTTTAGCATGAGTTAAAATTGTGTATATAAATATATATATATATATATATATTTTAATTTTATATAATTTATGTTGCATGAATATATTTTTATTTATAAATTCAATTGTTCAACTAAAGTTTTTTATAAAATATATTGCATTATACTACTTAAGAAGGAAATAGACATGATAGTAAGGTTTGATACTCCTTAACTTGAAGATTTCTATATGTGGTGCATGAAATTTTATTAAAATACTTCTTATAATATGGTTAATAAATAGTAAGAAATAAAAAATAAAACAAGCTTGTGTGAATGCATGGGTCAAATGCTTGTTTTGTATTAAAAATAACATAAAAAATTCAAACCTTTCTTTTTTTTCATTTTCATCATTTGAACATTAATTCACATTCATTTGATTTTGATCATACTTAGTAACCACCTTTGTTAATTCTCTTAATTGTTCAAACACTTTCACAATATAATCTTTAACATAATTGGATATCAATTTGCAAGGATAGGAGGGATCAGAAGAAGAGATATATTAGTAAGAAAGAAGGTAGAAAGGAAAGGATAAAGAGTAAATAGAGAGACACTAAAGGGAAAAGAGAGATTAAGAAAAAGATGTCAGAAGAGAAAAAGGAAAAATAACAGAGAGAAAGAAGAGAAACATAGAGAAAGAATGAAAGGATGTAAAGAGGAATGTGACAAAAAAAATAAGAGAGCTAAGGATAGAAAAACAAGGAAAGAAACTTAATAGAGAGAAAGTGATAAAGTATATGATATAAGGCATTTTCATATAGTGATTTTTTATTAAAATTAGAATGGGGAGTCATTTTTCCAAAAAAAAATTGTCATATTTTCTATTTATGAAGCTTTTTTATTTGCCAAGGATTTACATTATGGATTACAATGTATTGCAGTTGTAATATTGCGATTGTGGCAATTATCGTACTTTTTGTTTTTGGAATTACAACTATAGTGATGACTTGCAAATGCAAAGGCTATAACATTACATAGTAAGGCACATATTTATAGAAACTTTTTATAAAGTAAAATTTCAAAACTTCAATATTTTACTTACAAATAGATTTTATATAATATAATATGATATTATGCTAAATTAAAAAAATATATATTTTACCTCTTTGAACTATTGAAACTTGAATTTTACCCCCACCATTACCAAGTTAACAGTCATAATACTTAGCGACGGTCAAAAACCGACGCTATCATCCTTAGCAATAGTTTATAACCACTATTAAGTGAAAGAATTTTTAAAAATTAGTAAATATAGTGGCGGTTAAAAGTGAAATATGATAATAGCAGTTTTCCTAACAAATTCTGTTAAGTTAGTAACAGTGAGAGTAAAATTTAAGTTTTATAAAGTTAAAGAGAGTAAAATCCAACAATCTCATAGTTGAAGAGGGTAAAATGCATTTTTTTCAATTAAAAATTAATACTAATAATATAATTAATAATAATTATATAATTATCATTTTATTTTGCATGGAAGCAATAAAATTTCATGGCCGCAGTCGAGATTTTTACATTCATAATATCCATAATTGTAAAAAATGCATTGCAACTGAACCTGTGACCAAAACCTCAATTTACAACCCATTTATCTTCTTTAAACATGGAAATTAAAAAATTGTAAAAAGGAATTTTCTTCCTAAAGTAAAATATTGTAATTTGTTTAGCAAAAAGTTACAAGTGTATATAAATTTACAAATGTAAATACATGATGAATTATAATTCTTTGATTCAAATATGCAAAAATATGTCTTCAAAAGTTTCCTCCCTTTTTGTAAAAATTACACTTTTTAATATAAATTCATATAAAATATAAAACATTTTTTTATGAAATTTATAAAAATATGTATCAATACAATATGAATGTTTTGATGAATATACAACGAAGCATAATCTAACTATTTTTCCCCACAAATGAGAACGTGACAAATAAATTAAAGTCGAATAAAGATACTGCACAATCAGATCATATAGCCTTATGCATAGTTGCTAGTCTCACTTTGAAAATTTTATCACATCGATTCACAAATATTGATAACATTATCACATAACAATACATAAGAAAAAAAATAAAATTTGAAATCAAATTGCAAATAAAAAGTAAGAATAGTCATTAAATTCAAGATAATTGAACAAATTTATAAGATTCAATTTAATGGATAAAAAATTAATTTTGAACTCCATTTTTATTACTTTTAGAATTTTTGATAAGACATATGGAGACAGATGCTAGCCAATTAATTATTTAATGAAGATGTAACCTTATCGAGTCTAACACTAACTGTATATATCCAATAATATAGCTTGTCTAAAAAGGGCGACGACTTGCAAACAATACTTGTTCAAACATGTTTTTATTTTTTATTTTTTTCATTTTTATAGAAAAAACTATCAAATCACTTAAAAATTTCAAGTTCAAATTTAATTAATTGAAAGAAAATTCAAAAAATAAATAGAAACAATGGAGAATATATGTCAGTTGTTCAAACATGTTCAATGTAATAGAGAAAATAAATAAATAAAGACTGGCAATGTCAATTTTATAACAAATGATCCTTCCTTGAAAGACTATTCTTTACCAAGTAGAGGCAGAGCTTTGTTCGGAATTTGATATACACTACAACATAAATGAGCTATGCAAACAATAAAAGTTGTCTGCATAAGGTTATTAGATCATTTGTATATGTGTTTCAAATGACATTGTGATTTGTGATGAATCATCTATATAGACTTGTATATATTACTACCTACATAAATGACTTTTGATATCTTCAAAATAGGTTGGAATTATACAAATGACAAAGCTACTTATGTAGGGGGTAAAATCAATTAGATATAGGTCCTCTATATGGATAACAAAAGTTGTTTGTATAGGTTTGGACCTATATAGATGATTTTTATCACTTGTATAAGTTTGGAGTTATACAAATGACATTATTATCTATATGGACAATGATGTTATCTATACAAAGGTTATTTTAATTTTTTTAAAAAAAAATTAAAAATTGAAACCTCTATACAATACAAATGACAAAGTCATATGTATAGAGATTATTTTATTTTTTAAAAGAATTTAAAAATTTAAAACATCATATGGAGGTTTTTTGGAAAAAAAGTTCTAAAATTGGAACTTGTATAGAGTTTATTGATTTTTGTAAAAGGTACGAAAATTTTAACATTCTTTACCACCAAACACAATATAATTTTAAAGTAAATTCATATTTAAATATTATATTAATATTATTGGATGTTCAAATCAATAAGCATATCAAAATATATAAAATAAAATTTTTATCACATTAAATATTATATGAAATTATATAAAATAATAATTCATATTCAAATATTATGTCATTATTATTAGATGTTTTAAAAAATAAATAAATTAACATATACTAAATAATAATTTTATCACATTCATTAATGAAGTAAGAAATTCATCTTTATATTTTATATCCATATACCATTACCAAAAAAATGAGTTTTTCTATACTACCGCAATGGAATAGTGAAGCAATAATTTGAAATATCAATCACCAATGAAATAACATGAACTAATCGTTTAACAAAATAAATGTAAGAATAAATTAAAATTAACGCATAAAGATATAAAAAATAACAAAAAGGAAGAAAACACATGCTTAAGTTCTTCTAGGAAGATGTGGAAGAAGAAGCAATGCCAGGTGCTTTTGCTTGGGTGCTAATAGGAATTTATAGGCTTTAAGCTACACAAATGATAAATTTTTAGTCACCTATGTAAGTCCATGTTGTGGAATAGATAAAGACAAAGGTATGTCATTTTAAATTTTTCAAAATTTTTTAGGCTATTCAAATAATAATTGTTGTCAGTATAGCCCATGCCACTTTGACCACAAAAATAAAATGTCATTTGTGAATTAACATAAGATAAGGTCAAGTAACACCATACACAATATAGAACATAGTTTTATTCAATTTTGAAATGGTAATGAAAATAGAGCAACTTAACACTAAACATCCCTATTCAAGAGCCTAAATTACTCTTTAAGTTTCTTCTCTAAAGATGACATTTTCTGCTAAAGCTACTAATATTTTTCTCTAGTGGCACAAATCTAGATATTGTGGATGTTTGCAAAGAAGAGGCTGACTCAAGAGATGCTCCTAATGACCCCAACCCATACGATCTTCCTTTTTAATTCTTTCCAATAGCTTGTAGAGTATGAATAAATTCATCCAACACAAGTTAAGAACCTTTTACAAGATCCCCATCTAACGTTTCTTAGGAGTTTGTCTTTTTAAGCTTCATGACTTTCTATTACAATTAGAAAATCATTAAATAACCATAAGGATTTAGATTTGAATATTGGCTAGGTAATAAAAAAATGTCATTTATAACTTACGTATACTGCAAAAGGCCTCTAATCAATAAAAGCAATGTTTCATTTTTTCTCTTAAATGTACTTGAAAACATCGAGTAAGCTCAAATCCTTTCTAGTTTTCTACTTTCTGTAATGTTTATATATATAATTACAATTATAAAAGCTTATTAAAATACAAAGTTCATGAGTATAAATTAGAATTAAGAAATTATCATCATCCTTTTATGCTCAACAATAGATTTAAATCCTCCAATATGCAATGTGGCACCATTCTATAATGCATGATTCTTTTTTTGCTTATTTTGCTTTCTTTTTCCAATTTGGGTGGCTTCATATCTTAACCATTCCATCCCAAATTGTTTGATGGATAAATCTTAGTGTTTTATTAATCTTTTGTCTTGCTCACTGCATTATTTGAATAAGTCAAGTTAATGCTTGTCCTTCAAATTTTATTTTAATGTGATCCTCATATTATGGAAGACATTTGTACCTTTTTTGCAAATTTATTTCAAAGTTAAATTAAATATGCATATAAATATAAATATAAATAAATATATATATATATATATATATATATATAGCTATGTAAATGTCAATATACAAGTATAAGAATAAAACATACTCTCCATTCCCCATCCTATGTGTTTGTTATATTGCTATCTTTTACATCTTTCCATATGCATTAAAGACTAGTAAACAAGGATTGGATCATATGGAAAATGCACCTAAGAGGATCCTTTGTTGGATAAAATCTACTTAATGAAAATGACATGCAAATATTAGTATCAGCTTAAATATAAAAAATTAGGCAATCAAACATGTAATTATACTTATGCTCTTCCATCCAAATAAATCCACTCTTTTCAATCAATAAGATTAATCCCAATGGTAGATGGGAGTTATGTGACTCTAAGGTAGACAAGCCAACTTGAGTCAGAGGAGGATTGAATGGTGGAAGTGTAGATGTAGGTGGACATGGAAGATAAAGACAATACACCTATCGGTGAGATTGAAATTGATGTTGAGTCTAAGATTGGTGTTGATACTAGCATTAAGGTTAGGATTGCTATTGTGTTAGGAATTGATGCTGTGATGGTGACCTAGATTGATGTGGAACTACTAGTGGTGAAGGAGATGTACTAGGAGCACATGAGTGAACTAATGAGGGTCAAGATAATACTGAAGGCATACCAATATAGTATTAAGTTGAATTATAGTATCACATCACACTTGAAAAAGAAATAAACTATATTACTAGGCTAAGTTACAAAGATATGAAAACTTGAAGAAATTGAGGATATTTAATAGTACCATCATAAGATGTTGAGAAAATAAAAGTAAAAATAATAAGGATAAAAATAAATGAAAATGTATGGAAGATGTAACACCAATTTTTACTAATTAGTATAGCGATGTCTAATGATAGCATCACTAGACACTCTTAAGTGGAATAGAGATTAGGGAATTGGCAAACAATATAAAAAATTTAAATATAGAATGGAAAAATTAAGGAAAAATAAAAATAATTTTTTTGAATTTCTTAACAAAGAATATCAGAGAAAATCAACTAAGAAAAATTGAAAATTTAGTGAATTTTCATTACTAAATAGATGGTTACATTGAAAATTATTAGGAATCAAACAAACTTAATAAGAAATTGAATACATTATGAGAAACCCGCATCCATGTATTGAGAAAATGACAAAAAAAAATAGGTTGCTTAAGTTACATAGTAATGTGATATGCAAATTGCAAAAACAAAAGCACACACCAACGACATTGTAAATACTCAAAATGTGTATCAAAGTGAATGGAATTACAAATTTGCCTACCTAGAAAGCACTTCCAACAAGAAAAACCCTTCACACCAACTTGCATTTTACGAAAGCACTTCAAAAGACTAGTCACAAAAGACAGAGAAGGCATACTGGAAAAAAGTTTCTTGAATGGCGTGGGGGAGCCCTCGAATTGATTTTACAATAGACTTGAAATAGAACATTTGTCATAATACATAAACACATTGTTTCACTAGACATTTTGCAACCCATTTTAATTTTTCTATGAAATTTTTAATTTCTTTAATTTCCTACACAATTTCATAAAAAATTAAAAAAATTAAATTACTAAATATAGAAACTAAATTAATAATATAGTTTTTTAAAATATTTTGGATAAAAAATTAATTTTTTAAAATTAATTTTTGAATTTCCTCTTAATTTAAAAAAATGAATAAAAAAATAATGAAGTTTTTATTTTATAATTAATGAAATTATTTTTAAGAAAAACATTTATTATATCCCTCAAAATTCTATAATGTTTTTGAAACTCTTACACAATTTCATAAATCAAAATTAAAAGTCAAAATTTATAATACAATTTTTCATTTTTTAAAATTAACAAAATTAAAAATTTAATTTTCTTAAATCCCATCATAGTTTCAAAAAATATAAAGAATTAAATTTAATTAATAAATAAAATTTAATAATATATTTTTTATTTTTAATTAATGAAAATTTTTTAAATATATTTTTCAAAATTCATTACAATTTTTAAAAAATTATAAAAAAATTTAAAAAATTTTTATATAGTTTTTTATTTTTAAATAAATGAAATTAACATTAAAAATAGAATTTTTTTATTTCCATTGCAACAATTTTATTTCGTGATGGAATTGAGATAAGTGATAAAATGTGATAGAGTTGACATTCTAATTCAATTGCAAATGAGTGAAAAAAAATTTAAAATTTTAATTTTGAGATGAAGTTATGACAAACTAAACATTGTAATGGAAATTCCATCCTAATTCCATCACAAATTTCAAAAAAAATTTAGAAAATAGTAGCTACAAAATTTCTGTTGTGATTCCTTCCTAAATTGAGATGAAAAATTTACCATCCAAAAATTCTGTTGCAAAAGTCCTATTTTATTGTAGTGACATAATTATTATATGTTTTGTTGAGGAATGGGTGTGATGGACTCTGAGAGTAAAAGTGTGGGTATAACAATAAAAAATTTAAGAGTGGTTTTAGAGGGTAAAAAGTGAGAGTTTAGAATAGAAGTTTGCATATTAAGGCAATGAAAGATTCAATTGCAGTGTCTGAGGTCTTCTTTTTAGGGTGATGGATAATCTTTATAGGTGCTGATAGAGGAAAGACAAGTGTAAGGGCACATAAGGGTGATAACGGTTTTGTATGACTTGCAAGTTAGTTGGATAGGTGGCAAGGTCATTTCACAATTTTATGTGGTTTAGACCATTATTTTTGCTAGCCTAGTATTAGATTGGTTCATGCAACGTGTTAATGTTTCTTTTAGCTTGAAAGCTAAGAAAACTTCTACAAGTAATGAACTATAAGTATTTTTGGCTTAAAAGTTAGGGGGTAACTTAAAGGAAGCTAGTAGAAGGCTTTAAAAAGCTATTTGTGAAGTTTGAGAATATTTCCACTCAGGAAGAGTGTTCAAAATCTATTTGTGAAGTTTATCAAGTTTTCTTTAGTTATATTTTAATGCATTTTATTTTTGGGAGATCAATTTTATGTAACAAGCTGAAGCTTAGTAAGTTTCAACTTAACAGAAGTATTAAAGAGTAATATTAATATATAAAGGAATTATCTCTGATTGAGTATTATGTTATATTAAGGAGTATTTTGGATTGATTGTGATTGGCATTAGATTTATAGACTTGCTTGTCTTCCACCTAAAGTTTTAGGGTATTATGGTCTTTATATTTATTAGTAGTTCTATATAAATAGAGTATTAGGATTGAGTCTTTAGTAACAATCTAGTCTTCTTATTCATTCTGTAATTATTATATTTGTTCTTTTAATTTTATAGCATCTCTTTACTTCTCCTTCTAAATCCTAGCCATGTTTCTTAACATAATTGATATAGATTATTCCATAACTACCTTCGAAGCACCTAGTATGGGGAGGTCTACACTAATGTAAAGTGCCAACATTTCTCTAAGCTTTTGTCTAAAATGTATGTATGTATAAATTTTAAGGAAGAATTCAAAACTATGAAACTAATGTTAAAATGCCTTATTAAGGCTATACCTCCTTTTCTACCATTTGCTTTTATAGAAAACAATAATGACATAATGATATGTTGAGCAAAATATTCCATACAAATCTTATTTGCCTTAGTTTTGCACACATGCATAAACTTGTGCTTGTATCTATGGACAAGGGTCCTTAGGGTCTTCAATATCGAGTAGTTATTAATCCCTCGATAGTTCTAACATAATGCTTTCATGGTAAAGATAGGCATGTTTAGGCTTGCCTTCTCAACCTCAATACCAGATTGTTCTAAGGAGGAATGAGTTATAGTTTTCTTAGGAGTTCCATTTTTTAATTTTCTAGCCCTTAACATTCCAAGTACTAAGTGATTCAAATACATTAGGGTCATAGTTTTCACAACCAATATAGAAACTAGAAGTATATAACTCTCACTTAACCTAATTAGATAGCTTCTTAATAGGAGTAAAGATAAGCTCCTCATCCTCCCTTTTTTTCATATTTCTTTCACTTGTTCAACACCATTAAGGCTAATTGAACTAAACTATGTAAGACTACATATATCTTTGGAATGAGTCATTGGTGAATCCACTTAGAGCATAAGAGCCAAACTACTTTTATTCATGCTTGGATGGAAACATTCTTAAACTTCACAAATAGTTTCCAGAAGTCTTCCAGTAACTTCCTTTGAATTGCTTTCTCAACTTCCAAGCCAAAAATCATAACACCTATGGTTCATATCTTTTAAAAGTCTCCTCCACTTCCTAGCCAAAATACACCAACACCTATGGATGGATATAGCTTCCAAATATCTCTTTAAGTCCCTAGCCAAATATACTAATACCTTGCATGTTCCAATTTAATGCTATGCTAATAAAAATAGGAGTTTAAACCACCTTCAATAAAGGATAACCTTACCAAATTAGACTTGTAAAAACACAAATCCCAAAATAGTTCCCAAAATCACATGAAAACACCTAACACAAAGGTATGAACCACCAAAGCCAAATGTGGATAGCACTAAACATAATTTTACTAAACAACAACTCACTAAAGAATAACTCAACTAACCTAACAACAAACTCTAATGAACTATACAACAAATTCCAATATTTGACATTGAAAAACATAATATTAGAACTCCTAAAGCCAAATACCACATAACCACTTGAAACATTACTGAATTTAAGCTAAAATTTGCCAAATTTGAACTTAAACTCTATAAAATAATAACAAAATTATGAACCAACACTAATTCCATTAAGCTTAACAAATGAGTTTTTCTTTGTAATTTCCCCTACATATAACCAATCCTCTCCAAAATAAATGGAAGATGTAGTTCATATAATTTCTTCCATAATAGGTCACCTAATATCACTACATAACTTTGCAAAAGATATAAAGACATGGTATTAAAACATTTCCTAGATAGCTAGTTAGTGCTCTTTCTACATAAAAGAAATGTTAGCTAAAACTTATAGCCTAGTACAAATCAACCCATGATTCAAGCTTAAAGAACAGACCAATGCCTTTAGAACACTAATAGTCAAGTAAAAAGTTATAAAATTAAATCATGTAGTTCATTACTTCAAAATACCATTTGGTGCAAAAAATTCAGCTTTGCTTAGTCCAAAATATATAATAAAACACATTAAAACAATTTCAAATCCCACCAAATCCATTATAGCCCCTCAAAATTGTTGGGTCCATAATGAAAATTAGCAAAAGAAAAGGTGACTCTTAACCAATTCATTTGAATCTCAATGATACAAGGTCAAAATCTTTTAAAAGTGTGTTAAAACCATTGAGAAACTAACAAAGACAACCCAGAGTGATCTAGTAACAATTTTCCATAGTGTATCTCAAAGCTATTATCATCCCCCATTATTATTCACCTAGAAATAATGACTAATTTTATTTATAGCATCATTATAATACTAGCCTTCTCTAGATTCATGGAAGCTTAATATTCTCATATAATAATAGGTCCCTGATTTTGTTATATCTTTGGTCAACATTATATCATTAGAATAGTACATGTTTGTTTCCTATTTTGCTTTCTGTCTAAATACTTGTGTAATTGATCATAGTTGCATACTAACATTGCCTTCACTCACTTTTACTTTAGACAGCTAAGAAACAAATCTTACAAAGATGCAAAACTAGGAAAACATAGACAAAGCAAAGGAGAGATTCAAATAAATAACCCTCTTGAAGCATCACAACATTTTTGTATAACCCCAACAAAATTCCTAAATTCATTCCATTGTTTCTTTCTTATCTCTTCTTTCTTTAAACTCTTTTTTCCCTATTTTTTTTTGTAGAAACTGCCTTTTTATCTTTTTTACTTCCTTTTTCTTTCACTTAAATCTAAAAATAGACAATAACTAAAAAATAAACCTAATGACAAGAACTTTGAACTAAATTTTTTTCTCACTTTTTCCTTCACTATAACTTAAAAAACAATAATAAAATAATTAAATAAACCTAATGGCAACAACTTTAAGTTTTTTTTTAACTCAAAAATAAATAAACATAAATTTCACATCGTTAGCAATCTAACCTCTTAAGGTTGTCAATAATAGTATAACCTATAGGCTTATCACAAATGTTACCACTCCGATATCATGTTGGGAAATATGGCTAGAATTTGAGGTGAGAGAGAGTAAAGAGAAATTAATGAATAAAAGGGAGAACTAAAATATATTATTGAATGAATAAGAAGATTGAATTGTTATATTCGACTTAACTCTAATATTCTATTTATATAAAGCTATTAATAAACATAAAAACCCTAATATCCTTAACCTTAGGTGCAAGACAAATAATATAGCTTCAGCCTAACATTATAAGCCTAATTACTTTCTAACATGTATTAACTCTTTTTTTAAGTTTCAAATTATTTAAATGAATCATATATGACTTCAAACGTATATTATAATATTCTATTGAATATATATGATTTGTAATATTTGATTTATTTATTAATTACATAAAAATTTGTAACCTTTAATTTTAAAAGTAATATTTTTTAATTTTTTATTTTTTAATCATTCCTTGAAATCTCCATAGAACTCCATTGCCCCATAAGGTATAAGGATAAGGCAAATTTTGTTCCTGGTCATAAGGTATGAGGCAAGCTAATATTTTATCCTTGACAATAAAATATTGGGCAAGAAATATAAAATTTTAAAAGTTTTAAGACTTATTTTTTTATTTTAAGTGAATGAGTAAATTTATCCTAAAAGATTATATTTACATCAAATTAGTCTTGATTTTTAGATGACATCTATCTCATTCAACTCCATTTAATTTAACATCAAATTAGGCCTATCATTAGATTTATATCAAATTAGTTTTAAAAGATTATATTGACATAAGATTAACCCTAACTTTTTGTTTTGACATTAATTAATCATATTGTGAGTATTTCAATTAGTAATCCTAAGTTGTGGTTAAATTTGCCAAAATTAATTACAAACTTATTAAAAATACAAAATACAAAGTTAAGTTGAAATTTTAATTTTTAAGAGAAAGCATTATATTTTACTTTCAAAGAAAGATTAAACCTTGAATATTTGATAGTGATACTTGCTTGAAAAGATAACCAATGAACCAAACAATGAGTAAATTAATCCAAAAATAAAACAAGTATTGGATAAAAGTAGGGTAGGTTTTAATGAAAGTGAGGTAGGTTTTAAATCCTTATAATATAATAAATTAACCAAGAAAAATTGTGAATCTAAGCAATATGTATTAAACCCTAGTTTACTAGCAAATAACATTAACAAAAAAATAAAAACATCAAATGCTAAAATGGATTGCAATTCGAATAACTAAATTAAGGTCTAAACTTAAAATTATTAACTAGACAACAAAAAGTATCAAACTTTTCATCATTTATAAATAAAGGGAAAAAAAGCAATCTCTGAAATGAGATTTGAAAAACCTCCCATTAATTAAAACTAAAAGAGAAGTAGTAGTCTCAAAAAATGACCTATACAACAATAAATTATGGAGCATCCCATTATTTGAAATGATACTTCATACCTTATAGTTGCATTATCAAGAGCAATAAGCACACATTGAAAGTTTTTGGCATTTCTCAATGGCTTTGTCTTGATTCATCACAATTAAGATGAAAATGGATTAAGAACTTTACTTTAGGTAGGGTTTTTGATTTTGTTTAGCAATAAGAATTAGGTACGTTGTTTTAGATGGAAGTTTATATTAGGGATTTTATCTTAAGATGACAATGGATTAAGAATTTTACTTTTAGTGGATTTTCTTCTACATTTAAACTAATATCAAACAAAAGTTAGGATCAATTTGATTTCATTATAATCTTTCAAGGTTAAGACTATTACAAAAATGGTGATTTACATCAATCAATAAACATTGGTTTATATTAGCACTGACATTTATTTTAATGTCAAGATATTTTTGAAATTATATGAAAACTTAATATGATGGATAAGAATATATTCGATGTCTATATCAATGATAAGAACCTTACTATTTCAATTAGGATGTTAATTTTTTCTTAGGACATCAGTTCTTCTTGTGAAAACTTAGAATGCCAATTTCTCCTTAACTATTATTTAAAACATTTTAAAAGTTTTATTGGAAGCTATAGATGCATAGGACATCTATTTTATTTACTAATCAACATTAAAGAAGCATTCTAAAAATCTCATTGGAAACCATAGATAGGATGCTTGTTTTATTTAATAATCAATTTTAAAAATACATTTCAAATGTCTCCTTGGAAATTATGTATTGGAAATATCTCATTGGAAACTACAAATGCATAAGACATTAGTTTTATTTATTATTCAACATTAATTATTTTCTTGTAAATTTTCACTCTGACTCTTTCTTTCCATATGAGACACTTTTGATATCTTACCTTATAATATTCTCTTAATATCCATTTAGCAATCGATCATTTTCATTACTAGAGTATTCAATTATGTTTCTTCTTTTCTCTCATTCCATTTTTATCAAAATATTATACAATGGGAGAACTATAACCTTTGGTTCTACTATTGTATACTCTCTTAATTAAAATGGAATAAAATTAGAATGGAAGAGCTAGTGGATAATTATTTGACACATAATGGTTCTTCTATACTTTCTCACTCCACTTTCATATCACTTTTGAGTGTACAATTTAGAGAAATTTGAGCAATAAATTAGAGTTTGCAATGTCGATGAAGATTTCAATATCTAGTAGTTTTACTATCATTTTTATTAGTCATGCAAACATATAGTTTTTATTTATTGATGATTTAGTATAATTATTGTGTATAATTTGTAGATATTGTTTCTCTTTACAAATCTATTTGTACTTTCATTATGAATAGATAAATGACAATCAAAATTATACAAATTATAGAACCATTTCTCTTTACTTATCTATAAGTTGTTTTTATGTTAAAAATCTATAATTAGCATTTGAATTACATAGATTAATAAATAGAAAACATGTTGAAAGAAATATAATTTTTATGTTAAATTAGCTTAAAAATAACTTTCTTTTGATATTCATAATTTCTACATAGATATATTACAAAATTTATGTTAAAATAATTTGCAATATTTTTTAAAATTCTGATTGAAAATCCTTATAACATTGAATGTTTAAATGATAGAATTTAGTAGATAATTGAAAAGCTTTTTTTTGCTAATGGCAAACATAAAAATTTAAATTTTGGGATCAATCAACATTTAATATGATGGCATTTCCTACGACATTGAAGAAGTCTGAATGAATATCATTTATGAAGAAGTTTGAATGATTGAAATTGAAAATGACTTAATGAAAGGAATTCATAAAGATGTCTAAATGAAATGAAATTTTGAATGAATAAAATTGAAGAAGGCCAACTAATTGCATTTATGAATATAAGGAACTTATAACATTAATTTATTTATGGTGACTATCATTTAAGTATGTTTCAATCGTCATTATAGTTTATTAATAATATACACATCATTTTAGTAATTCACTGATATCTTAAGGTATTACAACCATACATATGACCAATTTAGGATGTCAATTTTAAATTAATAATTGATGTCTAATGACTTATTCTTAGTTTATAAATAGAGCTCTCCGTGCTAATTTGAAACAAATTATTAATCTATTAAGGTAACTTTTCTTCGACCAAAATGAAGGCTTTTAAGGTGTTTAATCCTATTAATTTTCTATCTAATAACCTTGAGGTACTTGATTACTTCATTTGATATGGGCCTCTAATTGTCCCTATGTTTCAATGCAAAAATAGACATATTGCTTGCTCTATATGTTATCTCTAACTTTGTAAAACATGTTTCAATTGTGCCATGCCAATTGGTGCTATTTGATAGAGGGCTATTATTCTAGAATCTCTCAAATTTTCATATATAAATGCATAATATGTTTATCCAAAAATTGTGAGTTATAGAAAGATTATAGGCTATTAAAACCTACACCTTTATAAAACATATTTCTACCCATCATAAGAGATATGGTTTATAAAGGCTTGAGTTTTAATGCTCTGTAATATTACTATAACTCATAATTTTTGTACAAACATATTTTCCATTTATGCATGAAATATTGAGTAATTCTAGAACAATAGCCCTATAATAGATAGTACTTATTGGCACGGCACAAATAAGGCATTTATTACCAAATTTGAGATAATACATAAAACAAGTAGCTATCATGTCCATTCCTACATTAAAAAATAAGGATAGCTAGAGTCTCATAATAAATGACACAATCAAGCAATATATAGAAATTACAAGTAGAGGATAACTACTTTTCATTTTAATTTGTGTAAAGATGCCATACATGTTTATTGTAAATGAAAAGTTTATTGTTCATTGCAAATGACAATTTTTTTTCATTGTGTATGTTTATATACTAATATAGAAATAAATAAAATGGTAGAATTAGTTTTCATATTATAATATCTCCTTTCTCATATATTTCATTCACATTCAATCTATTATTATTTGTACATGTTTAATTATATAATAAATATATCACAATGCAAAAAAAGAATTTTAATGCTACCAATTTTATTTAGAGTAACTTGATTTAAAAATAAAATAAATTAGTTCATAAAATGATGTTACCATTCTTCATAAGATTTAAACCTAGGGCATATAATATTATTGCCTATACATTTATATATATATGTGTGTGTGTGTGTGTGTAATATAAACTAGAAATTAGAAATTCAAATATATATGATATGTACAATGAAATTTTATCCATTTTGGAAAGGTTCCAAGGTTGTTCTAGAATAAGTTGGCCAAACAAAAGAAAATAAATATGTTTTTTCTTAAATCCATTTGTTAGGACATCTCTATGTTGTAACCAATATTAAACATTACTTAATAGGACTACATTGTATTAAAGATGATGTTTTCTTAAAATTGATGCTTAATATGTAAATTTAGACACTAGATTGTTATATTAACCAATGTGGAAACTTTAGCCTCGAGCATAAAATTGAAAATGAAAAAGTCAAAGTATAGTGTGAGTTGAAAATAAAAAGATTAAAGCATAGCGACATTGACAAATTTCACCTTGAAACAATTTCAATCCTAAAATGATTCTTTGTTAAATTTCACCCTGCAACAATTTCAATCCTAAAATGATTCTTTGTTTACCAAGGTATGCTCTCATTTAAATCTTAAAATGATTCTTTTCAATTTTAAGTTTTTGCTTACTAATTACTCCTAGGTTTAAAGCTTAATTAGCTTATGGCTAAACATGTGAGATTTATAATTTGCTAGAATAGTAGAAAATATAAATATGAGGATTTTTTTTACTTTTCTATTTGTTCTTATAATTTAATTTCTAATTTTCTATTCAATCTTTTTTTGTTACCTCTCATTTTGACGTAGTATTTAAAGGTTTGCACAAGTAAGAAATTTAATCACATTCATCTTTTTTAACATTCTATTGTATTATTTACTATTTATTCATATGAAAATAGGTAATATTATACATTAGGTATTGTATCCAAGGGACTTTTATAAGGAATGCAAACCTCATATATTGAGTAATGGGTATCAAAATAAATTTAGTAAAACACCCATCTTTGATTGGAATAATGTATACAACCTTTCACCATTTTCAATATTTTGTTATTTAATTTATTCTTTAAAATTTTATAAATTATGAATCTTTAGAATTATAGGAGATGTTGGTTTCTATGTTTGGTTAAGAATATAAAGGATATCAGGATGATAGGAAAGTAAGGAATAAAGAAATAAGGTTAGAGTTTGGAATGAGATTGTGAAGAACATAGGGATAAGGTTTGGATGGGTAGAGTGAATGGGATATAGTATGTCAATTATGAAAATAAATCAATTTAGTATTACTCAAATTAAATATTGGTAGCTTGAAAACAAATGATGTTTAATGTTATTCTCCATGATAATCGATTAAAAAATGACATTAATTATTTTTTATAAAGAACCTATGTTATTCTTATACTTGATGATATTTACAAAATCAAAATTAAATATATATATATATACAATAGCACTTGATTAAACATCAATTGATTTCTAATGATAAATCCTTTAAATAGCTTGTTGCTCATGAGTTGGGCTAGGTACAAGTTAATTTTGTGTTAAAATTCTTTCTAGAATTTGTTGCAGCATGGTTGCCTAAGCTGGAGTTTCTAGTTATTCTTACTATACCTTTTTATGAATTTTAGGTGAAATCATAGAAGCTTAGGGTTCAAATACATTAGGATGCACTTGGGTGTTTCCTAAAGGTGCTCTAGCATGAGCTTGCCTTTCCCTATCCATCAATCTATAAAACAATATCTAATAAATCAATACTAAATACCATTAATAATAAGAAATTGACCCATTAAACTTGATGGGTCCCAAGGAAATTGACACATATTTCTCATTCCTCTTTCCCCTTTTCTCCATGAATTATTTATAGTTTATCTTGCGGAATGAGTTATTTCCTTGGTGAATTGTTTCTAATCTAAATGTTAAAACTATGTGATGGTTGGAATTGTAACGAATGGTTGGAATTGTATGAAATGAATGATTTGTATTATGTGAAATGAATTTGAATGGTGATTTGTGATTGATGCTAACAAAGACAGCATTTATTTTTTATTGATTGTGAAAATAAATATGTTTAAGAGTGTGTATATGTGTGTGTGTGTATGTGTTGCATTATGTAATTCATTGATGTTGAAGGTTGATTACATCAAAATGGAAAATTTTAGTAACAAAACCCTATGTCATAATTGATATTCTAACCATACTCTATAATATGAGATAATGAAATGGATGGTTACTACCTATAGTGGCCTATCATTGCTTATTATAAGTATAAATACTCATTTTGTATATGATTTGTAATGAAAGGGGAGATAAACATCCTCCACAAAGAAGGAGATAAACATAGTGGAAGAAAAAATTTAGTGGCATTATGTCTAGGGTGGCAAGGGATAAGGTTGGATCAAAGGTATACAAAGAAACCTTGGAAACCGACTATGGCCATTTGATGAATTTTTATTCAAAGCTATTATATTCATTCTTTATATTGCTATATATTATACTATAATGTTAATATTAAGTTGATCCTAGATATTTCTATCTAATGTGGATGTGATTCTATCATGACCTAATTCTAATTGCAATTGACATGGATCTTGATACTCGATTTCCACAAGCCTTAATACTATTCACTCTAATCTATCAATGGAAATATCCCTAATTTAATGAGACTCAAGATTTATAATTTAAATTTTTATGGAAAATGGATAGAGTCTCTTATTTTTAAATACTTCCCAAGGGTCACATACCTTAAAATACAAAACCTGTATATATTCTCAAATACGATAGCAACATATACATACATAATATTACACAATTGCAATGTATATACAAATAAATGATTCAACACATTAAATTTTGAATCATCATAATCTTTAACTCATTTTTGGTCCTAATCCTAGTTCTAAAATCCTTTACCAAAGTAGTCTTAATTCTCCATAGATGCAACAAGGTTCAAAGGAACTTATCTTAATCTAAAAACACTAAAAATAAAATGGAGTGATTTATAAAAATTTAGTGAGCATATATATCTATCATTACCTTATTAGAAATTAACTTTATAATATAATCATGTATTAATTTAGAAACTAATAGCAAACCCATTTTCTTGGATTTCTGAAATATATGAAACCAGGCCTCGAATTAGGAGTTCACTTGCACATGACTTAAACTTTGTATCTCATATCATAATTCATAGAAATCTTAACTATTCTCTAATACACGATATCCTTATCATATTACAAACGTCCCATTATAGATATTTAACACACTCACAAGTAACCATTAAGGCTCAAACATAAACAGATAATCATAGAACCATTTATAAGAAATATACTTATATCCACATTTGACTCTTAGGTCAATCTTATATTTTACATAAACTATTTACTAGGAATTTTTCATCTAACTTTCACATTATCGCCCCATCACAACTTATAATTTCCAATGTTGTATAAGGTATGATTCACAATGTATAAGGTATTTGTCATTATGGGGCAATCAAAGCACATAACATTATATATACATAAAGTAGCATAATCATGTCCTCTTGTATGAGCACAACATTCTTCCATATTTTAATATAGATCACATTGTACTTTCTAGGGTGCACAGAATGATATAACTTAATCACAATATGAACTATTATAATTCCATCATAATCAATTAGTTAGTAGCTAACAATAACACCATTATGCCTTTTAAGCATGGTAACTTCCTATTTACTCAATAGATAACTACTGCTTTATCATAAACATTAGTAGCATATCATTCATACTTAGCTAGAAGGGTAATTTAATGAGAACCCATACTTTATAATTATGCCTTTATGGATTCACAATAGATATATAAGTAATTCATGCTATTTATAAAAAAAATCATATAGGCATCATATGTGCTAAATATTATTAAAATATTGGTGTAGCATAAATATATACTCACTTGCTAGGATCCACCTATTTATTTACTTTGAAGCATCCAAGTTAAACTTTCTCTCATTTTCATATTCATAATTTGTAAGAATAATTTGTAAACAAATAACATTCCTTATTTTCTTTCCAGTCATCTCAATTTCAATTTCATATCATTATATACTAACAATCATGTCCTTTATTTTACAATTTATCCTAAAAAAAATTATAAATTCATGTATATGACAACTTCTCCAATCCAAAATATAAAACAATACTAGTTTATTACTATGGAGTATAAAATTCTTATTTTATTAATGCTATACCAATTAACCAAAATAAGATAATATAGTGAGATTTTTCTAAATCAAGTTCAAGTCCTTAAAATATTAGGAAGTAATACTTTAAGAATATTCCAATTATATTATTCCAGCATTCTATATCATAAAATTCTTATTCTATCAATTCAATGACAAGTAACTAAAACATAATGATAAAATGGGGTTTCTTTGAAATAACTTCTAATTATCTTGGATATTAAAACATAGTGTTCTAAGTATATTTCCACTATATCATCCATCATGCAAAAATCTTATTTTCAAGACCCATCATTATGTATTTAAAATTATTCACAATATGAGTTCTCTAATATATATCCACTACTAAAATGTTATAGTATAATACTTTAAAATGATTTTCTTTATGTTAATTAGATATTTTGTTGCATAAAAATCATATTTTTCTAAGCTATCATTGCCTATCTTGAATATGCATAAAAGTGGGTTTGTTTGAATCATGCTTGAATCTACCATAATAATAGAATAAAATAGTCCTTTCATACTTTTATCATTATATTTTAGTATTTTATAACATAAAAATTATATTTTCCTTGTGAGTTAACTTTCATATATCATGCACAAAGGGTTTCTCTAAGTTAACTTTAAACATCCAACTCCAATAATTGATGGCATAAATAGATCCTAATTATGCTATCTTAGAACTCTGTAGCATAAAAAATTATTTTTTTTTATAGAAATCATCATTTTTTTAGAAAACAAACAAAAATGGTTTTGTTGAATTAACCATCAAAACACCATAAATATTAAAATTTTAAGATATGATTATGCTCACTGTTATCCATAGAGGTTGATGGCAACTTACTATCATCAGAAAGTGCTAAACTTACCAGCAATCATAACTCCATACTTGTGGTTAGTTACCTTTATCATAAGATATTTTGTGTGGCTCTGCTTGCCACAAATAAATGATGACAAGAAGGAGGGTGGTACTAATAAGGTGGTGTCAGGATCTTCACGACAACTATTAGCCATGAGCTTTATTCTAACTAGCTCATCTTATTGCTCCTCTCACTGACATTCACGCACTGTTAGACAATAGCTTTTACATCGCAAATGTGGCATGGTGTCATGTGTAAGTTGAAGCTTGAGAGAACACATGCACTAGCACACCAGGAAGAGAAAATAGGTAAAAAGGGAAAAAAAGGAAAGTAGAACTATGACAGAAAGGGAGAGCTAATCTAGAACATGGAAAAGAAGAAGGGTATTGACATAAAATAAAAGGGACAATTAGTGAAAAAAAGGAAAAAGAGACAATAGCCAAAAATAAAATAAAAGGGGAAAAAGAAAAATACTAAAAAAAAAGCTATAAGCATTGATCCCACATGTCTTACACTACTTAAGGTCATCTTTATCATAAAATCTTAACCTTTCATTTTAGACTCATGTTTATCCTAACCATTAATTTATTTTAGCAACTCATTTTGATATAACTGGTTATATTAAAAATTTCAACTCAATTATTTTTAATCTTTCTTCAATATATAAAATGTATATATTTATAATAACCTAATAAATTTTAAATTCCTAAAAATAATCATTTTAAGCTTCCATAATTCTTAAAAATAATTTATTAAATACAAGCAAATTATTCCATAAATCTTTGTATAAAATATTTCGACAAACTTGGAGTCAATAAAGACTATATAAAAATAAATATATTTCAAATTTGATCATTAGTATCATTTTGATATTCCAAAACTTTTAAAAACAAATAGATAAAATAAATATTCACAAGCATTGAAATTTATAATGCTTTGACTATTAACCTAGGATATTACAACTTAACATCAATTAACTATTCTATAGTAGTGTAATTTGATGTCAATTTAATGACAATATAATGATAGGACCAATTTGATATCAAATTAAATGGAATCAACGAAAATTGATATCATAGTAAAAATCAAGACTAATTTAATGTTAATATAATCTTTTGAGGATAAATTTATCTATTTTCTATTTTATTTTTTATTATTTGTCAAAAGTCTCTATGGTGCCTTGTTATTTTAAAATTTATGGGATAAGGAACATTTTATTCCTATAATAGGATATAGATTGAGTCAATATTTTCTTAATGATAATGGGTATAGGATAAGAAAAAGGTTGATATACTCTCACCTTACGCTATAACCATTTCTATATATTTTAAACCAATATATAGAAAACACAACTCATTAGGATAACATAATTAGGGAATAATTTTCTTAGAAACTCTAGACCTTGTTTCTTGTACTTTTTATTTAGAACTAGGATGAAAATTAAAAGATACCTAATAATTCCTAAAAGAACATCATGCAATTGTTAACAACAATTTTGAATTATTAAATAAGTTTTATTTAATTTATACAAATATTAAAATATTTAGTTAACTACAATTAATATTATGAATATTTTAAGAAATTAAAATATTAGGAAAATGAATATCATACTATAATATAAAACTCTTTCACTTAGGAAAGGTTTCTAGACATGTGGTATGCTATGATGATTTTAGTTCCCCCAAAAAACAAACAAAACTACTTCCATTCATTTTAGTTTCATCTAGTGGCATTACAGTATTCCACTTATCAATGTAAATAATATGATTATGATAAATATTTTCATTTGCACTATTGTAGAATTACCCTTTAATATCATCAGAATGACATTTGTTATTATGAAAACTATTGTATATAATGGAGTGATGACATTTTTGTAAGTAAAGATAACTTACCATGTCAAGTAAAATAATAAATCGACATCATATAAAGCCTTATTTTTCTAATAGGCGATGAAGTGTCCATCCTAGTGAAACTTAAGATGATAGTTGTTGTTTAAACAAATGTCTAATTATACTTACATGTTAATTTTAAATATTGGTCATCTAAATGAATATCAAACATTGAATATATGGAATATTAGACATTTATTATACAGTAAACTAATGTCTAAAGTATTATTAATAGCTAATTAATTGTATTTATGAGACATTGTAATATTGGAAATTGTAAAGTTTATTGGATTGTTAGTAGTTAATCTGCCCAAAATGCGTTTGAATTAAGACTTTAGGAAATATAAAAATTGTTACATAGCAGTTTCTCTTTAATAGCTAATGTTTATTGTTGTTTCCACTCTTTAAAATTTTAGGTTTCACTTGATTTTTTATTTATATGGTATCAAAGTGTGACACACTTTCCTTGCTGCACACTTAGAAATACTTCAAACTTTTTTATTATGAATTTCTTATCAAAATATTATTATCTTTAGTTACGATGGGATGGTATCAAAATATACTTGTAGTATGATAGAGCACTCATAATAATAAGATGAAGTATTTTTAACTCTGTAACATCGATTGTGTATATTGTCCTTATATTCCACTCAGTCTGGCAAGGAATGAATGGTTAATATCTACAAAATCTAATAGAATACTTTAATATGACAAAAATAGATCAAATCCCTTTAATAAATAAGAATCTATAATAAGGATTTTAATCTCTTCAACATGAAGGATTGGTAGCTATGTTGTAAACTATATTGATGATATATTATAGTTTTTGTGTAGGTCATTGTCTTATAGAAAACATATAGTGTATAATGATTCGTAAATTTCATCAAATGATTAATTGTAATGTTCTTGTACAATGTCTTTTAGTTAATTAAGGGAAATCTTACTAGAAAAATTATTTGTAAATGATAATTATTGAAAAAATGATAGGATGCAAATAGTTGATAATTATTTAAGAAAATTAGTATCTATTAGAAAAATGACAAAATGCATAAGTTCAATAAATAAAAGTAAAAAGGAAAAAACCATGTTAGTTATCATGAAGATTGACATATATATTTGAAGGATTACAAAACATTAAATACAAAAGAGGTTTTGAAGATTACATATTGATTTTTTATAAAACTAATGTTTAAAGGTATATAAAGAGTCAACTAACTTATTTATTCATAAGGGTATTAAAAAATCCATAGACTTACTACGTTAGTTCTTTTTTGTAACTAATATGGAATATCATATTAATGGCTAGTTCATTAAACCACATTATGTCATATACGAGGTTAAGTCATTCACAAGGTTATTGAAATGTGAAGCGTTAGACTTGAACTAGCAAATCTTTGGACAACAATTGTAAATGTTGATTATGATTAAGAATCAATGCCTAATATTCTTTTTCATCTCTATAAATTTGACTAGAAAACACTTTTCTTTATATGTATTGCCTAGCTTTGGAAGTGGGATCCCTAACACCCCTGCCTTTGTGAGACTAAATCCTTTCAATATAATTAAGAAAAAAAAATATAAGTTAGCTCTTTAATTTTTCTTAATGTTATATTAGGAAGAAATATTGATGAACTAGGCTTTTATGTGCTTTACAGTGGTAGGAGGATCCTATTTCCTAGTGGCAAGGTATTGGGGAGATTCTGTCTCCTAGTCTACATCTCTCAATATGAAAAATAACCTCTAAAAATAATTTCTTCTTTAATTAACCAAAGAATAGTGCAAAACAATTGTAAAGTTATAATTTTTTTACAAATGATTGGTTAGTAGTTTGTTTATTAGGTAAGTATTCAAATTATCTTACTTCAAGTTGTAATTTAGAATTCTAAAACCAATTCTCTATTTTATTTGAGAGTTTTTATTATTAGTATGCTTTATCTTTTTCATGTAATTTTTTTTTCCTTTTGTTAATTATGAAGCTTTAATGATAAATAATTTTATATTTATGATATCTTATGTAATCTAAATGCCTAAATTTTGATGAGATAACATTGACTTCTTTAAATTTAATTGGTAAATTATTGTTGTCATAGCTTACTTCACAGGGAGTTATTGTAATTACTTTCAATCTTGATTTTCATTCCCATATCCTTAAGTAGTCAAAGCTTATTCTAGATGATTTTTTTTAAAAAATATTTATATTACTCTTCAAACATAATATCTGATGTAATTTAACATTGATAGTTAATTTATCAACATTAGAAACTTCAAGGTCCAAATTTTAAACCATTATTATTTTATAATTAAAATAAGAATTGTCAAAAGGGAGTAATTTTCTTAATAAACATGATTCATCATCTTCTTAATAAACAAGGTTCATTACCTTTAAGAATTATCAAAAGGTGATATAATAATGATAGTTAATCTATTTTATAGTGATAGTTAATCTTCTTACATGTTGATTACTAAAGAACAAAATATAAATTTTAAGAAAAATGACACAAAATTATAAAGTTTTTTATGTAGTAGCCCCATCATTAATAGATAATTTAGAATTGTTATAATGTAGAATATGACTAGATGGTTTAGATATGAACTTAAGATTATCTCAAAAGGGCTTAAACTATTTCTTTTCCAACTTATTGAAAGAATTTAATTTGATTTATACTATTATTTAGCTTGATTACACAAATAAAGTTGAGTTTGTCATAATTCAAAATTTTTTCTAGGTCTAAGTACCTCCCTTGGAAGGCTATATAAAATATGCATTATTTGTAAATAAAAAATCTTGATAATTGTTTCTCTTATAATTTTACATCAAAAAGTGATTTTTAATAAATTTTTAAGTACCTCCCTTGACATTTTGAACTAGAACCCAAAATCTAGATTTTTATTTTTTGGAGTTTTAATTTTTTTGATATTTTTTTGAATCCAAAGGGTGGTATTTCATTATTTACATTTATTTGTTAAGTAAATATAGAGTAAAATGTCAAAGGAAAAATAAATTGCTAAACTAGTTACTCAATGTGCTGAACCCGTGACCCAGACCTTGAACCTATAACCTAGTGTGTGAAACCCATGACCCAATACCTAAAAAACTCTTTTCTTCACCTAAAATAGAACCCAAAAACAGAACCATAGATAGAACAACATTGAAACCTTACTATCTCGGCTCTCTACTTCTCCTTCTTCTTCCTCCTCATCCATTTCTAATCACACAAAATAACTCCTTTTCTTCACGTTTCAACGTGTCTTCTTCCACTTTCTCCTTGTTCCTCCCTATTTTTGCTGCTATTTTTGGTTAGTTTGAATTTTTGGGATTTGAGCAGCAAGTTCTGAAAATTCCTTTCATTTGCTTAATAAGGTAATTCCCAAGATTCATTTTCTTAATTAGGAGTTAGATTAACTTATATTAGTTAGTAGATAGTAAAGATTAGTTTATTTTTAGGTTATGCTTAAAATATAAAATTTGGAGTTTTTGTAATAGGAAATGCAATGTTGTAAATTGGTGTTGATTTATGTTTTAATTGTTATTTAATTGCTTTCACAAGGTCAAGAAACACTTCCTAATAACATTGATGGTTTGTGGAATAAGAAGAAATCAACCCGAGCATGATACTAAAAATTTTCTTGAGTTATAATAATTAAGAATGATACTAAAATGATTCTATGATGAGAAAATTAATTTATGTGATTTATTTGAAATGGTGCAGTATTGGAACTTTATTGTAAAATGTTCTTTGAAAAGTTATTGTAGATAAAGTGATAAAGTATTGAAGTTTCATGTATGCTTATAAAATTAATTTTTGATAAGTTTGGAATGATTTGATATTGGAGATGTTGATTGCCATAGTTGAAAGTCTTGATGAACTACTAATAGTTGAAAGGAATATAGATTAAGGTTGATTTAAACTATTGATATATGAAACTATTTATTTGTATTAATTTTCTTATATAACTATTACTTATATATATACATGGCATTTTGTTATTTTTATAAACTTATATTAGGAGAAGACCAATTGGAAACTGTAGCTAACAGTAGTGACAACATTAGCCTTTGTGTACCTTGGTTTGAACCCTAGTTAGCAGGGAAGTTGCTAACCCTGTGTGTCGCCTAATAGGTTGCCTTAGAGCCAAGAGCTCTCTTGAGATTATTATTTCATAAGTTGAATGCTCATATTTGTTAATCATAATTGGAAATCTCTCATCCTAAAGTGTAATTTTGATGGCTTATATATTTTAAAATTTATTACTTTGATTTGATTATTTATTTATCATGAATATATTGTATTGAAATTTATACCATGAATCTACATTTATGATGGTTTCCTATACTATGATTAAAGAACCTACTATCCACCTTTTGACAGGAAACTTATGTGTTAATATCCTACTTTTAATGAACATTCTAATTGCTATTCTATCTATCCAATATGATTATATAACTCTTATGATATCTTTTTGGTATTGAAAAGCTATTTAACTCTTTCTAAGGAGAAAAAAACTCGTACTATGGCTTGTCCTATTTCTATTGAAAATTCGTACTATCTATTCACTGAGTCAATGAGTCATTCTTTTTTTATAATATTTGTTAGATAAAGATTTGGCTTCGAGTCCATTATCCACAGCTCCTTAAAGAGAGAGGAGTATTCTCTTGTGGTGAGCCACATTTTGCTCGTATGGGCTTGATGTAGAATTTTTACATATTTTTGAAAGTTGTAAAATTTTAAATACTCTTAGATATACTCCATTAAACCTATAGGTAAGGCATGTTTCTGTTGAATTATATGTATGTATTTTGTTATAAATTGTGAAGGATTGTTTGGTTACCAAATAATATGAATTTTATGTTAATATATGAATTAACAAATGAATGTTGAAAAATGAGAAAGTCTGTGTAGGACTATGTATATGTGAAAAGTTAGTATTTGTGTAATGGGTATATGCTCACTTAAGTTGAAACAGGTTACAGGTTATCTTATAATATGTTAGGCTAGTATGGCCTATATAATTATGTTTTCCCCTTAAGGTTATTTGTTGATCATAGCCCCTAGTTTTTTGTCATGACATTTTGCTTGAAATAATAAAATATTTTTATTTATAATGTTAATTTTTTATTAAATAACTAATGTTTGAAGTTTTAAAGTTCAACAACATCATTTTATTATACATGTCAATTTTTTATTATCAATTGATGTGTAAACTTTACATAGTTTGAACATTAGAGTGTGAGATGAAAACAAAAAAAAATAAAGCTATCGCATCATACAAGTTTCATTGTGAAGTTTTTCAATCCTTAAATGATTCTCTCTTTACTAATGTATGCTTACATTTTAATTTTAAAATGATTCTTTTTAGTTTTTGTGTTCATGCTCACCAACTATTTTGTATTACTAAAGACTTATTAACCTATCAGTAGATTTATGACATTATGTACTCATTAAAAAAAGTGTAATATATAAAGTAAAGACTTTATTAGCTTTTGTGTTTGTTCTTGCAACTTAGCTTTTAGTTTCAAAATTGATCCTATTTTGTTGCCTTTCATTCTAGGATAGGTTTTACAAACTGTAAAGGTAAGAAATTTGATTTCATCCTTTTTTTTGGCATTTAGTGGTGTTATCTACTATTTTTTATTTAAAATATATAATACTATACATAAAATTCTAATAAATGTTCATTATATTTGTAGATATTAAAATTGAGATAAGTTTCTTGGGGGGTGTCAACTTTACACATTGACTAATGGATATTGAATTTAAACTTTCACCATTTTCATTCTTCTCATATAGTATTTAAAATGGTTAAAATTGGGATGTGTCATTATAGATGTTATAGGTTATAATATAATCTCTAAGAGTAGAAAATAGCATATACACATACCAAAAGATCCAATGATAAGAGCTAAGGGCAAAAAGATTAAGGAAGCATGTCAAGAATTGATCAAGAAGGCTTGGAAATATAAGAAAAGAAGATTGGAGGATTTTGAAAGAGCTTAGATTATTTATATTTCAACCTTTGCAGATTATTCTTGAATAATTATGAATCATAGTTGACCATTTAATTTAGAGTTTGTCTCTATTTGCTTATAGATGACTACCATATTTGATTATCTAAATTAGAGTTCATTTTTGCCTAACAACATTCAGATACCAAAAGATTTGTTTCATGATATTTGAATATTAGTAAGTATAACATGCACTATGATTTGTTTTTTGAACTTTGATTCAGTTTTTGGCCTTCTATTTATTTATGCATTTTGGCCCATTATTTGTATATTTATTTTAGACAAATTCATGGTTTAATTAGTTTTAGATCAGACTTAATTAGTTTAATTATAACCCTATTAGTTTAGTTAAATTTTTTAACTTTTGAAACTATTTAAGGAGGATTATTCCTCATTATCATAACTTTTAGCATTTTGAAATAAAAAAAAATTACATAATCTTTTCCTCTTATGATTCTAGTAAGAATGTTAGACTTGTCAAAGGATATTCAACTTTTGTGACGTAAATTTTCACTTATCAAGGGATCTACATCATTTTTAGTATAATTTTTTTTTTTACTTATTACTTCCTTTCTTCTTTATTTTAAAGTGTGGTGTGATTATCCTTCTATTTTGGTTTAGGCTATTAAAATTTGGAATGATCTACTAGTAAAGATTCACATCATTTGGTATTCAAAGTAATGGTTTCCCAACTTTCAAATTATGTTTTTTATTTTCTTGCTTTTTGTTTGATTTTCTTCATTTTCCTATTTTTTTGATTTAGTTTTTATTGTTGTTATACTATTATTCTATATTTATTTAGATATTTTTGCATTGATATTGTTGTTCTTTGTTAATTTTATGTTTAATTTCAAACTTGGGTCATTATTGTTCATCAATTCTTAAGTTCTTATTTTGATTTTGCATAATTATGTTATTGTCCAAATTCAAATCCCATTTGTTTAGCTTGATTTTATGCTCTAGCTTGTTCTTGTATTCAATTGTTGAGTTTGTTGTTAGATATTGCATTTAATACCTTAATTTTGGGCAAATATCTATTTAATTTTGTTGAACTTTGCTTGTTGTGAAAGTTATTTTGAGAATGTTTGATCAAAGTTCATAATCATAAAGTTCAACTTGACATAATCAAATATAGTATTTGAATATTTTGCAAATTTAGTGCAATATTCGATAACCATAATCAGATATACCTAGGTAAAGAGCAACATGTTTTGTGATAGTTGAGTATCATAGTCAATTATTCAAAGGCAAAGGCTATCCAAACCTTCGATAGTTGAATAAAGTAATTGAATACCAATGCATTATCTTGATATATTTGATTATTGTACTTAAGTATGAATAGTGATATTCGTATAATGTAGTTGAATATATATTAATTCATTTGAGATAATTAACTATAATACCTCAATATGCTTTATTTCAATAACATAAATACGTTATACAATTGTTTTAAGGTTTCAATCAAAGTAAATCAAGTAGAAAACAAAAGAAAGTGAATTACCAAAAAAAAGAAAAAGAAAAGAAAAGTAAGAGTAAAGAAATGAAGTGTGAAAAATAAAAAATGATTCAATGGTATAAAAGAAAATGAAGAAAAATAAGAAAAGAAGAGAAAAGAAAAAAAAGAAAAGAAAAGTATAAAAAAGAAAGAACAAAAAGGGAATTTATGTGACAAGAAGTTAATTATTTATTGTGTGCTCTAATTCATCTTTACTTTTTATTTTGAATTAGCTTTTTCATTACTTCTTTCATTCATTTAAAACTTCCATTTTCCCTTTGTTTCCTTAGCTTTTACTCTTGTTTATTTATTTTTAATTGAATCTTTATGTCTTTTTTGTGTTTCCTTTCTTGAGTTTCTAGTGTCATTCATTAGTCCATTTGTTTGTACTCTTTAATTAGTGACATTAATTATTACAATTATTGAATCTTGTTAACTGAATCATATTAGATACTAAAGAACCATAAAGAAGGAAAGATAAGAATAAAGAAAAGCAAAAGTGTGAGAAATCATTTGAGGGTAAAAGCCTTAATAAGAGTGCAAACTCAAGTGTGAGTGCTTCTAACTCAAATGAGTAGTATGCTCTTGTGAGGTCCTTTTCTTTATCTAATCTTCTCTTATAGATTTATCTTTGAAAGATGTTAAGAGATAATGTGAATAATTGAGGGCTATATAACAATAACTTGAGGGGATAAATATAAGGTTTGGAAAATTTCAAAGTAAAAGAAAGGAAAGGTGAGAAAGAAGATAAAATGATAGAAATCATGAAGAAGGAGAAGATAGTAATGATGGTGAGAATGAAAGATTAAATGAATTTAAGAGATATGAAAGAAGAAGAAATAAAAGGAGAGATGAAAGGAGAGGAGATGATAAGAGAATAAGAGAAGAAATATAAGCAAAGAAGAGAGGGAATTTATAGTAATCATGATAATATTAAAATAATGATTCCATCATTTCAAGGCAAGAATGACCTAGATGCCTGCTTGGAATAGGAAAAAAAGATGGAGTTAGTCTTTAATTGTCATAATTATTTGGAAGAGAAAAAGGTGGAACTTGCCATCATTGAATTCTTTGAATATGCCATTGCTTGGTAAGATCAACTTATGATAAATAGCTTTAACAAAAGTGAAAGACTTGTTAGAACTTGGGGTGATTTGAAGTTTTTTATAAGGAAGAAATTCATTCTTAGCCATTGTCATAGAGATTTATGGAAAAAATTGTAAAGTCTCACTCAAAGCTCTAAAAGTGTTAAAGATTATCATAAGGCGATAGAACTCATTATGTCTAAAGCCAATATAGAGGAAAATCAATAAGCTATAGTGGCTAGATTTTTTCATGGATTGAATAAAACATTGCTAATATGGTGAATTTATAATGCTATGAAGACAAGGAAGAAATGGCTTATATAGCTATGAAAGTAGAGAGATGACTTAAAAGAAAGAGTTCTTTTAAATATGGCTCCTACTTAAGTTCCTTATTAGAACCGTAGGAGAAAAAAAGGTGAAAGGAAGGAGAACAAAAGGAGCAAGCATAAAATAGAAACCTCACCAAACAAAAAAGTAAAGACCTAAAGGGAAAAATAAAGTGAAGAAGGCCCAAAAGCATTCAAACATCAAATGCTTTATATGCTTAAGTCACAAGCACATTGCTAGTGAATGCCTTACTAAAAGAGTTATGGTCTTTGAAAGGAGGAGACACTAATTTTATAGGTGACTTCAACAAAAAGAAGTCAATATCATCTTTGAAAGAGAAAAGTGAAAGAAGTGGAACTCCTTTTGAAGGAGATACTGTTGAAAATCGCGCATCATACATGCACAGCGGAATAAAACTTTTTGCACGATTTCCACCAAGGATCCATGCGAATTTAGAACGTCATAGATTAGGGATTACGGTTTATACCTTTCGGCAAAATTCTTCTGACCGCTATAGCAAGTCCGATCTGCTTCCAAATCACAAACCAGAATGGAAACCAATAAATCAGATCACCAGTACAACGTTTATGTGGCTGCACCTCTGTGGTATCCACACGAACCTGTGAATCACCGATGAATGTCCGCTACACACATCGGTTGGAATTGGTCTCCTTATACCTCGTAGTGCTAGCTACGCCTCTTCAGAGATTTTGGTAAAGGAGAGGTGCTAGGGTTTTCTATGCTTTTGCTTGGGGTGCGTGAATAATGAATAGCAATCCTATTATTACCCCACAAGCCTATTTAAATAGGTGCATAGAAAAACCTAACCTATTTGGGCTTTATTTCATGTATAATTATAGGCTTACTATTGGGCCTTATAATTATAACATTAATTCCCAAATATTAAGCCCAAACAATTTGGTCCATTAATTCCAAATTCACTAAGCTCTAAGTGTGCGACCCTACAGGCTCTCATTACGTTGGTAATGACAATTAATCATATTAATAATCATAAACAATGATTGGTGTCTAGCAACATATCATTGTTACCTAAGTAATGAGAAAGTCGATGATTTGACTAAATCTTTACACGTGATTATCACTTATGTCCTTTTGTCCTATACATCTAGATTAAGCACGAGACATGGACCGTGTCATTCCCGTATAGTCCAATCTTGAGGTTTCTCGATTCCTAAGTAAGCTGACTGAAACAAATGTAATCGACATCTCATGTCAATTCATCTGAGCATGGCCATGCATTTTCTCAGCTTTACTTAATCAAGGGGCCCATAGATGTTACTCCTGTTATATAGGAGGGACAAATCCCATCTTGATCACACAAATCCCTCCGCATGATATGTGACATATCCAATATCTACCCTTGCATTCACTTAACCATTAGTGACATACAATAGTATCAAAATATGAAACTCACATGTAGGGAACTTTGGTGATCTCAGGTCAAAGGACCATATTAATAATGATCACTAAAAACCACTTATGACACTCATATAACGATCCATGTAGTGTTCTTAATATGGGTCGGTCCAGTATACAAGTTCTCTAACTTGTACTCATGTGTAAACTTAATATCCCATATAAGTCTTCACACATGCTAGTCTTAACATATCAAAGCAACCTAATCCACAATGATATATGACTAGGGACATTTAAGAATACAATTATTCTAAGGTTATTATTATAATTGAATATATTACGCAGATAATATATATAAATATAATAATTGGAATTGCCATTAAAATAATATGATTCAAGATTACAATCACCAATACAATTGGTTTTAGGGCATATACACTAACAGATACCTTGGTAATTAGAAAAGAATTAAATGTGTAAGTTAAAAAAGAAGGTAAAGCTAAAGGAAGAACATCTTACACACTAAGTGCATCATCAAGGGTAAGATGTGTAATATGAGTGGGGAAATAGAGGTGACAAAGCAAATGCTAGTGTTTTTCTCTATTAGAAAGTGCTAAGATGAGATCTTTATAATGTTATTCTTATGCACACTTGCAATCTATTACTTAGAAGACCTTAGAAATTTGATAAGAAGGTAGCTTATGATAGTGTGCACACTTGCCATTGATTCAAGAAGGGTCGAAGAAAGATAACTTTTAAACCTTTAACCCTATAATAAGTCTATGAGGATCAAATGTGAATGCAAAAGAAAAAGAGAAAAAGAATATAAAAAAGAATGAAAATTAAAATGAGAAAAAGAAAAAGAAAAAGAGTACGAGTTAAAAGAAAAGGAGGAAAAATGAGAAAAGAGATAGTTCAAAACAAGAGAATAAGATTAAGTGTGTTTGCAAAAGTGAATAATGTAAAGAGTGCCTATCATGCATCTAAGCCAATGTTTGCACTTATGTACAAAGAAAACTATAAAAATACTAATCAAGACAACCTTATTTTGCCAATAGCAATTGAATTTGTTTTATAGGAATACGAAGATGTATTCCTAAAGTAGGCCCTAAAGGAATTGCCACTAAAAAGAAAGATAAAACACCGAATTGGCTTCATTCCGAAAGCTTTAATTCCAAATCATCCAAACTATAAGACTAAATCAGAAGAAGCCAAAGAGATCCAAAGGAAAGTGGAAGATCTCATATATAAAGGCTACATTAGAGAAAGTATGAGCCCATGTGTAGTGCTAATCTTATTAGTGCCAAAGAAGGATGACTCTTGAAGGATGTGTGTTGATTGGTAACTAATCAATAAAATCACTGTAAGTATAGAGATCCCATTCTTAGACTTGATGGTATACCTGATGAGTTACATGGATCTTATGTCTTCTCTAGAATTGATTTGAAATAAGGATACCATCAAATTAGAATAAAAAAAGGTGATGAATAGATTTTTGTTTAAACCAAAATATGATTTATATGAATAGTTTATCACGCTTTTGATTTGTCTAATGCACTGAGCACTTTTATGAGATTGATGAACCATGATTTACACCCTTTTACTGGAAAATTTGTTGTAGTCTATTTTGACGACATTCTTACATATAGCAAAAATGTTGATGAACATGTTATGCTTTTGAGATGTGTTTGCAATTTTTGAAAAAAGAAAAATTGAATGCTAACATGGAAAAGTGTTCCTTTTACTTGGACAAAATTATGTTTTTAGAATATTTTATAAATAACAAAAGAATTAAAATGGATGACGCGAAAGTGAAATTAAGGAATGACCTATGTGCTAATGCATTGAGGAGTTTTCAAGGATTAGCTAGTTTTTATAGGAGGTTTGCGGGTTCCATTGGGAAGAAAAGCAAAAGAGAGATTTTAATTTGTTAAAGGATAGAACAAGTTTGACGTCTTTGCTTGCTCTTCCTAATTTAACTAACACTTTTGAAATTTAGTGTGATGGCTCAAGTATGGATATTAAAGTTTTTTATTCTTGATACAAAAGAGGGAAAAAATGCATATTTTAGGGAAAAGCTAAATGGAAGGGCTTTTAACTACCCCATGTGTGACAAAAAGCTCTATGTTGTAGTTCTAGTATGGCTAGTAGAGTTTGTCATCTATGCTCACCATGAATCATTGAAGCATTTAAGCAATCAAGGAAAATTAAATACAAGACATGGAAGGTGGATAGAATTTATTAAAACATTCCTATATGTGATATAATACAAGCAATGTAAAGATAATGTAGGTGCCAATACATTATCTTAAAGGTATCTTCTTACCTCTACTTTACACTTCAAATTGTTTGGGTTTTGAGCAAATTAAAAGTTTATATGGGGGTGATCATGATTTTTTTCACTATTTTTTAAGCTTATGAAAAGATGGCCTTTGAGAAATTCTATAGACATAATGGATTCTTATTTGAAAAAGATAAATTGTGCATACTTAGGAGTTCTCGTATGGAATTGCTTTAAAAAAAGCTTAGAAAGGAGGTCTAATGGGAAATTTTGAAACTAGGAAAACTTTAAACATTTTGTGTGATCATTTCTTTAGGCCTAGAATGAAGCATGATGTAGAAAATTATTATATTAATTGTATCACTTGCAAAGAGATTAAATTTAGAGTTTTACCATGTAAACTTTGCACTCTACTTCCTATTCCTAATGAACCTTGGACTAACATTTTTATAGATTTTATACTAGGTTTACCAAGGATCAAGAATGCAAAGGATTTTGTACTTGTTATTGCTAATAGGTTTCTAAAGGTGGCACATTTCATACCTTGTGATAAGATGGTTGATGCAACTAATATAGATAATATTTTCTTCACAGAAGTTGTTAGATTGCATGAATTGCCAAGGAATATTATGTCCAATAAAGATACTAAGTTCGTGAGCTACTTTTGAAGGCTTTTATAAGTTAAATTAGGGACTAAGTTGTTGTTTTCAACATGGCATCCTAAAACCAATGAACAAATCGAGATAATAAATATAACTTTAGGTACTTTATTGTATTCCATAATTCAAAAGATTTTAAAGAGTTAGAAAGAATTTTTGCCTTATGTTGAATTTGCATATATTAGAAATGTTCATTTTACTACTAACTTTTCTCCATTTGAAGTTGTTTATGGTTTT
Organism: Sindora glabra; assembly: GCA_020226215.1. NCBI lineage: Eukaryota > Viridiplantae > Streptophyta > Magnoliopsida > Fabales > Fabaceae > Sindora > Sindora glabra. Next base: position 29,117,991 of record CM035231.1, read on the forward strand.
AATCTACTAACTCCTTTAGAATTATTGCCATTGCCTATTGATGAGCATTTTAGTTTAGATAAGGAAAGGAAAGTGGAAATGATTTGAAAGTTACATGAAAAAATTAGGATGAGTATTGAGAAAAAAAATTGAGTACTATGCCAAGCAAGCTAACAAAAGGTGAAAAAGAGTTGTACTTGAGCCAAGTAATTAGGTGTGGCATTACATAAGGAGAGAAAGATTCCTGACTAAGAGTAAATTGCATCTAAGAGGATATGGTCCTTTTCAAGTGATTAAAAGGTCAATAATAATGCCTATAAATTGGATTTGTCAGGTGAAGATAATGTTAGTGTTACTTTCAATATTGCTAATCTTTCTCCTTTTTATGTAGGTTTAAAAAATTTAATGATGAATCTTTTTGAAGAAAAAAGGAGTGATATGATCTCAAAGAGTTAAGAGGAGCATAAATATATTGAAAGATCCAAAAGTAAGAGCTAAGGCTAAAAAGATTAAGGAATATGTTAATAATTGGTGGAGAGAGCTTGAATGCATAAGGAAAGAAGTTGGAGGAGTTTGGAAGAGCTTGAGTCATTTGTATTTTAACCTTGGAAAAATATTTTTGAGTAGTTGCACATCATAGTTGGCTATCTAACTCAAAGTTAGTCTCTATTTGCTTATAGTCAACTATCATATTCTATTATTTGATTTGAAGTTCATTTCTATCTACCTATATTTGAATACCATATTTGAATATTAGCAGGCCTTATGCACATTATGTTTTGTTTCTTGAATTTTAAGTCATTTTTTAGTTTTGTATTTATTTGTGTATTTTCACCCATTATATGTATTTTTATTTTGGACAAAAATTAATAGTTTAATTAGTCTCTAGATTAGGCCTAACTAATTCAATTAGAGCCTTTTTATTTTGGTTAGCTTTTTGAATTCTAAACCTATTTGAAGAGGGTTGTTCCTCATGATCACAACTTTGATATTTTGAAATAAAAAAATTGTGTGTGAACTATTCCTTTTATGATTCTAGCAAGAACTTTAGACTTAACAAATGATATTCAACCTTTATGGCATCAATTTTCACTTATCAAAGGATATGCATTCTTTGTGTGTGATTTCTTCTCACTTATCCTTCCTTTCTTCTCTAATTTGAACTGTGCTATGACTACCCTTCTTTTTCTATCTTATTGTTGAATTTTGGAATGATCTAATAGTAGAGATTCACATTAGGTTAGAAGGGACTAGATTGGGCAAAACTATAATAATAGGTAGTGTTCTACAAGAAGAGGCTAGGCAAGGAGGAATAACAATAGAGGTTTAAGCAGGGAGAATAATGAGAGGGAGGGTGTTACATAACATTCCGGTTATTTATTTATATTCGATATTTAATATTGTCATTATATGTAGAGTAACTTTATTTCCAATGAAGAAATGATGATAATTTTTATTTATAAAAAATTTACATTATTATATTTTTTTTCACATTAGTTATTAATTGACATGGAATAGTCTGACACACAATGATACCTATATGAATTGATTTTGTAATTGATGTTAAATAAGGAAAACAACTAACTTTAAAGGACTATTTTGAATTAGTATTGGTCAATAATAGAATTAATGAATTATTTAAGGGACTTCAAAAATCATGTTATCAAATATCAAAATTAATTCATTATTTTGACAAAAGTTACCTAATCAATAAGTTATTTGAATTCAAAATCAACCTATAATGAATTTTATAAAGAATAATAATAATTTTATAAATTAATGAATTTTTTAGCTTAATATAGATAATGAGCTACATTACTCATATGATTTATCTTACAAATATTCCTTTCTTATCAAGATAATATAATCACACAAAAAAATGTATATATAAGCCTGAAAAAATTTTGTTAATAAAAAGTACCTCCATTTAAATCTTCTTTAAAACACACATTATAATAGTTTTTATGTTTCATATCATGTTTAATTTTAAGATTTATCTTTATATGTAAATAAATACAAAAATAACTATAATTTTCATTTTTAAAATTACTTATCAAAGTTATTGATATATAAAATAATGTTATGTGTAACTTACTAATACTATATGAATCAGAAAATGTTAAGGAATATTATTTTAATATTACTTGTTATTTGTATTCCAAATATTTTTCACTTATTTTTAAAACAAAATTTAATCCAATAAATAATATTTTGAAAATAAGAAATTATTCAAGTAAGAAAATACTCAAATAAATTATAAAATATAATCATGCCATTGTATGTTATTTTGCATATAAATAACTAATAATAAATATATAATTTCATTAATTATCTTTATGCAAATAGATAATACTATAGATGGGTCAAACTACTTAAGACAATTAGCTATTAACTAATTACTGATTTAATCAACTAATGACTAATATAATTAATTAATTATCAAATAAAGTCTAATCTACTATTTATGATGATGGATGCATGAATTTGTATTTTCTAAAAATTTCCCCACTTCATTTAAAAAAGATAGATCTATCATTAATGATGGACGCATGAATTTGTGTTTTCACAACTTTCATATTTCCAACAAACCTACCATTTTACTCCTTTTTCTAATAAATATGTGTTTTGGTTAGAAGTTTAAAGTCTTATGTCGTATGTATTTGGGTCTTTCCAAATTTCCTCACTTTTTCTAATCTCTAGATATGAGTATCTCATTTGTATTTGAAAACTATGCTTTACTAATATTATGTCACAACATCTATTTCCTTGCTGCACTTTACTTTGCACATAAAGTGTTCAACCTTTTTCCTTGCTGCACTTTACTTTGCACATAAAGTGTTCAATCTTTTCGTGCCGGAGAGCAAAACCTCTATGCATAGTCTTTTATTTTAGTTATCTCGTTTGTGCTGGAAAAATATATTGCATGCAACACAGAATGCTTAGCTAGTTGTGCCACTAAGGACTAAAAATAAGATTTCAAAAGGAAAATATAATTAAAAGTTCGATAGTATAAATTTGTTTTACAATAATGATAATAGTATAACCATTGTGCCCTAAAAAAAGGTAATATTAACAAAAATAATAAGATGTAAAACAATAGTAATTTTTTTAATAAAAAGGATTAATCATTTTAATTATATTTTATAAATCATTAATAACTTATATAAATTTTACTTTGGATGATAAAGTAAAATGTTATGATTAAAGTAATCGTGAAATATTACATTTTCATATTTTGAAAGATTTGAATTTGATTTAGAAAACCTTATTTTATCATATTATTTGGATACTCGATAAAGTACTAATAGAATAATATTCTTAGGCTCTAGAATACTAGATTATTATACTTATATTTATACCTTAAAATTTAATATTTAATGTTCAGAGCTAGCTATGAATAGTTGTTAATCAAAGAAGATAAGTAATATTTATATAATTATAATTTATCTTTGTAGATGATGATAATAAGAGGAAAACATGAAAAGATAAATTTGGATGCTTCGATACTTCTAAAGGTGGATTAGTATTATCATGTGAGTATATATTTCATTGTAAAACTTTTATCTTAATAAAATATGACTTAAATGTTGTGAAGTGAATAATTCTTATTAATAGTATCGATTCTATATCCATGTACATACATATCTATACTATAAGTATAATTAGATATTTGAGGAATATTATTATTAGATTAAATTGTGCAGCGGAAACATGGTAATAATATTTCTAACTATTGATAGATTATGCTTAAGTTTAATGATATTATATGTTATGGCCACATAGAAGAACATCATGGCATTGTCGTATACTCATATCTATATCATTTATGAATCCTACTGAGAATGGCATTGGAAATAGAGAATTATGCTAAAGCAATGACAGTGGAAATTATGAACTATATTGAAGTGATGCATTGAAAGCCAAATGGGAAATTTTTGGCAAATAATTGTGAAGAATACAAGATTGATTTGAGAGCTGGATGGAAAATTCCCGACAAGTAGTTAAGAAAAATATGCTATTGACCTGGAAGCCAAGAAATGGCTACACGTATAATTGTTATAATTGGACGTGTGATATGATGTGATAGTAGAAATTGTTTATGACTAGATGTTACAATTGGTGTGAATTGAGAACTACTTAATATATTCAAATTAAGAATTAATAGTCGTAGATATATACTCACTGGGTTTTTATAATTCACTTTATTTATTTTCAATGTTTTCATGTTAAGATAAGTGCCTATGAGTATTGTTACATCTATGGAGAATCAAGACCTCCTTATTAAGAGATTTGACAGTTAGGATTAGAATTAGCAATAAAGATAGAAATTTACTGATTCATGTGGTGTTAATTTGTTGCATATGTATAAATTTGAAACTCTATTGTATTGTGTGAATATTGTTTGTTATCATATCTAAGAAATATACAAGTATTGTATTTTAGGGCGTGTGGCCCTCGGAAAGTGTCTAAAAATAGGGAAGATGCTATCCATTTTTTTCCATAAAATTTAAAGTGAAATTTTGAGTTCCTGTAGAATTATGAAAACTTCCTTTGGATAGATTTGTGGAATTAATGTTAAATCTTGTGAAAATTGAGTATTGGGATCCCTACCAATCATGGTTAGAATTGAGCTGTAACAATGAGCAACATAAAAAATGACTATGCAAAATTTTAGAGAACATCAAATGTATGCCAAATTTTCAAAATGCGAATTTCAGCTATCCAATGTGATTTTTTTAGGATATGTGGTTTCTAGAAAGGGTATTAGTGTGGATCTTAAAAAGGTTGAAGTAATTCAGAATTAGCCAAGGTGTAGTGTCCTAGGTTTGGATAGGTACTATATTGTCATTTTATAAAAGATTTCTCTTGAATCTTAACATTATTGACCAAGTTAACTTAGAAAAACACCAAGTTTATATGATCAAATCAATGTAAAGAGAGCTTTTTGACACTTAAATGAGTGTTTAGCTATAAACTAGTACTAGCCTTGCTTTCTTATGGTGATAAATATGCAGTTTATTGTAATGCTTTGAAAATAGGCCCTCTTGTGTCCGTATATAGTATAGTCAAGTTAAAGCTGATGCATCCTAACAACTTAAGAAGCATGAAAAGAAGTATTTGACATATGACTTGGAGATGGTGGTGATGGTATTTTCATTGAAGATTTGGTGACATTACTTATATATGGAGATTTGTGAGATTTACATAGAAGTTTTAGATACATTTTTGAGTAAAAAGATATTAATTTGAGAGAGTAGCAGTGGATAGAGTTAATAAAGAACTATGATTGTTTTATTCTTAACCATTCAAGCAAAGCTAATGTTATAGAAGACATATTGAGCTAGAAGTCTTTCTTTCGTTAGTATTGAAAGAAAATTAGTTATATAAGAATTGTAAAAAAAAAATAGAGGCTAATAGCATTAAATTACAAAAAAAATAAATTAAGGGTATTTCTAGCCCATGTGGAAGTGCAATTCCTTTTAGTTAATCAGATTCTCACTGCTTAAACCTGATATACAAAAATGAGTAGACTACTAGGTAGATTAAAAATAAGGTAAGATTTAAGGTTAGCAATTAATTAACATAGATACCTAACTTATTAAGGCCAAGTATAGGTGTCCAAGGTAGATGGATTACAACAATAACTCATGCAAATAGCTCACTCTTTTGCTTATGCCATCCATCCATATTATAACAAGATGTATTAGGATTTAAAAATTGGTTACTAGTAGGAAGGCACAAAACAAGACATAACAAACTTTGTTTCTCGATGCCTTATATGTCAACAAGTTATGGTTGAATATTAAAGGTCTTATAGTTTACACCAGGATCTTAAGATTCCTAAGTGGAAGAGTAAATAAGTCATTATAGAATTTCTTAGTAGCTTACTATAGACTCTTAAAGGTTATGACTCTAGATGGGTGCTTGTGGACTAATTGACTAAAAGTGCACATTTTCTTCTAGTAAAACCTACTTATTCCACTTCTTAATAAACCAATTGTGCTGAGATCAAATTATATTGCTCCATAGTGTTCCATTATTTATAATATTTGATTAGCGTACTTAGTTTATAGCTTAGTTTTGGAGGTCTTTTTAAAAAGCCTTAAGATCACAACTTTATTTCACCATGACATTCCACCTTTAGAGTAAAGGTTAATCTAAGAGAACTATTCAAGTTTTAGAATATATGCTTTAAGCTTCAGAATTTGAATTTGAAGGCAGTTAGGAAAGGTACTCACCCTTGATTAAGATTGCTTATAACAATAGCTATCACTTATCTATTAGCATGCCTTCTTTTGATGCACTAATAAGAAAGGTAGATCTCTTATTTGTTGGTTTGAGGCTAAAAATGCAATGTTATAGGGCCCAAATTTGGTTCAAGATGCTATAAAGAAAGTGAAGATTATTAGAAAAATGTTAATAACTACTTAAAGTCATCATAAGTATTATGTTGATAATAGAAAAAGAGATTTAGAATTTCAAGAGGATGATCTAATATTCTTAAAGACATCTTTAATGAAGGGAGTGATGAGATTTAGCAAAATAGGAAACTTAAGTCCCTATTACAATGGTTAATTTCCTATATTAAATAGAATTAAAGTAATAGAATACTTATTAGACCTACCTGCAGAGCTAAAAATCATTCATCTAGTGTTCCATGTTTTTATGTTGAAAAAATATGTTTTATACTTGTCTCATATCCTTTCATAAATTCCTTTTAAGTTAAACCACTACTTAGGTTATAAGGAATGCCTATTAGCCATCATAAATCAATAAAGTAATATAGGAAAATCACATAAAGGAATAAATGACTTGGAATCGAAACTAGTAATAAAGGATATCTTTTTTGTTAGTAAATTATCCATCTGACTATCCTTCTCTACGTTTTATTAAAAATTTAAAACTTTATGTGATTTCTTATTACCATTTCTATATTTTTAGAGGATTATAGAATTCAAGGGTGAATTCTTGTAAGGAGAAGGACTTGTTATACTAGTAAATTTTTAAAACTATGATAAGAAATTTTTGTGAATAATTAATTTATAGATATATGATTAAAGGTTGTCTTAATAAAATAAAAATTAAGAATGAATTAATTAGTGAATTAGCAATGAGTGGTTATAATTTAAAAAGTATAGGATTTGTATTAAAATTAATTGCTGAGATTCATTAGTTTTTTGAGCCTATAGTACACTTACCATACCATATAATTTCCTATAGACCTATAAGTATTTATCATGTAACTTTTTCTCCCATATGCAATCTATTTCTTTTTTTCTCACAACTTTCTCTAATATGACATTGCTTAGATATTTTTCCCTCATTTTTTTAGGCAAACCACTACAAGCTTTTCTTTTCTAACTCTAGCAGCTATAAAGCTAATAAAGTATTGACTGAGCTGCAATTAGTTCATTAAATACTAGTCAAAATCATGGTAATAGTCAACCATTATCAAGAAAGTTCAATAACCTAAGAGCTAAAGCTTCGCTAGCACTAATAATGTTCAATTTTGAATTGGACAGCTTGTTGTTTAGCTACTCTTATCCTTTTCTCAATCTAGGTAGGCATGCTAGTAGCACCAAAATTAAATTGTTAAGTGCTAGCAATTAAGGCTATGAACTATTGAAAGAACTAATTTTTCATCACCTAATTCAAGTTAGAAAATATCCTTTCACAATTTTTTATGCCTCTAGTTTTATGAAATGTTCAAGAAATGATATAAATTTGGAAGTTTCTAATAATTTGAACTTTTTGTTTAGAAAATTTATGTGCAAATGTTATCCCTTTGAAACCATTATTGGATCATTACATATAAGAGATGGTTTTGATTATTATTCATTCTCAATCTTCTATTATGTATGATAAATTCTCATTTGGCTTTTAGACATAGGTTAAATCTTATAACAGTGTTTAGATTAAATAATTGCAAAAGCTATAATGAGTTAGTGTTAGAAGTTAATATCGGATTATTGTTCTATGTGATCATAATAGAAAATTTAGGGGGTATTTAGAAGAAGTGGATTGGTGCTAATTTTTTAGCTTAGGATTATTATACAAGGATTATAACAAAATCAAATAATATAAGTGGATATCCTATTTTGTTTCAAAATTTTAATATCTTTCTTTTATATATACATATGAGTATGAAATTGTTTCATACTTATTCAAAATTGTTTTACTATGAATCTTTTGTACTTCAGATTTTGTGTTACTTATGATTATTTTCTTTATTAGTGTAATGGAAAAACAAGTTTATGAAATTATTATGAATTTGAATTCAAATTTTTGTATGAATATTAATTTTGTGATTGAAATGGTCATTTGAGTATGTTTATGAAAAGTAACATTGAAGATTTAATAGAAAGTGAAAGAGTATAATAATTTTATTATGCTTAAATTGTAATGTGAATTAAATTTATTATGGATCCTTGGGAGTTTTCCATAGAAAGTCCTAAGTGCACTTAGATTATTTGTATTGCCATGGCTATTACCGGAAGCATATGAGAGGAGTTTTTCTAAAGAGCAATAGAGGGAGGTTAGATAGGTTTTAAGACTTCTAATTAGGGTATGGGATTTTACCTTGACAATAAAAAGGGATTTCACCCTTCCTTACTTTTGAATTCTGGATGGTAGTGTATATGAAAATCCTAAAAGATCCTACTAGTTTAAGTTGTTAGATTACTTTAAAATTTTTATCAATTTCATCATATATTCTCATGTTGATTTTATGGTTTGTCATATATTCTAGGTTTTATGAAAATTAATACAATAAAATTATTACCTGAACTTAAATTTCTTATATTGAGATATTGATTTTAAGGAAATCAATTTTCTTTGTTATTTCATATGTTTTGCAAGAAAAAAGAGTTTTCTTAATTCCTAAATTTATGTTTTAATTTGTACATTGGAGTAAGGATCTACTCATTGAGTACTTGTATTCACTTCTTCTCCTCTTTTGCATTTTTTAAGCTTAAAGTTATCCTAGCGTCCTTCACCACATGAGATGGTCTAAGTCTACTCGATGATTAGGTAGCTACCAATTAGAGATTCATAACACAACTTCAAGATTTGTTTCGAAAGTTGGAATATAGAATATCAATGCATATACATATGTATGTGTGTGTATTGTTTTTGTTGTATCTATGTTATTAGACAATTTATGTAAGTATTATGGATAATTGTGTATTAACTAGACTATTACAAGTGATTATGTGGGCACATGATCTTATGTTTATTGTTAGTTGCCATTGGATATGTCCAAAAATAAGAAAGACTCCGTCCATTTATTTATAAAATATATAGTTTATTTTAAGTGTATACCATATCATTGGGTCTTGTAGTATCATATAATAATGTGGTAAATTTAAAAGTAATGGTCTCACTTTGGGAAGTCATCTAATGATGGTTTCCTATGTCATTTATGTACTCAAAGTGGGCATGACGATATTGAAAATTAAAAAGCCAAGCATAATAATATTGAAACTTGCAAAGTTTTATTGTTGCTTTTCAAATCCTTTCTACATGTATGAAGTATTTTGAAGGAAAATTACAATCTAATGAAAGAAAAAGAAAAATGTTACAAAAGCCATATTAAAATATATGGAGAGATTATGCTTGGCTATATAACACTTATGGTTATATGTATTCAATATAATAAACATAAAGTAATACTTGTATTGATATGTCATCAATAACTATGTACATATAATAATTATTATGGTTATATGATGATAATATCAATGATATAGTTACTCATGGTAATTACTAAATAGTAAAAAATTATGTTAATAGCATATTATAACACATACTAATCATGGACAATTAATTATAATGAGTAATTGTAACAAATTGGCCATGATTAATATAATATTAGGCCAAAAAAGAAAGTTTCCTTAACTTGAAAATATTACTTTGGGTTTGCATGCAAAGTTAGGCATAACCACTTTTATAGAATTGTCTTTTAACTTTGCCATATTGAGATTAGTTAACATGAAAACCAACATATATAATGGTGTGATAGTATTTTTTTTAAAAATAAATACATCTTATTGCATTAGTTCAAATGAAAAGTTAATGTTAGAAAGTGAAATTATCTATAGCAAGGTGAAGAGTTAATAAATAGGTTGAGAAAATAACTTTTCATAACAATTGTTTAAATAATTGAAGTGAAAAATGAAGATAAATTGTTAGACCTAAAGATTAGATAGAATTAGATATTAGTTCATATATATAGCCAACATTGAAAGTTAATTATATATGAAATATTAGACATAAGATTTAATGACAATTGATGTAAAAAGTTATTAAGGTTAGATGTTTATTAATAATTGATGTCTAAAGCATTGCCACTAACATATATGTCTTTTTTCTTTCTTAGAACCATAGACAAACATTGTATTGAATAATGATTTGCTTTACATTTTTTCATGCTTTCTACTTGATTTTCTCCAATATTTATTCAACAATTATGTAGCATCAACCTTCCACCATTTTCAACCATCTACTCCTATCTATCAGAAATATTTTCTTTGATTTTATTGTGCTTTATGAGTATTTTGTGTTTTGATTATGGTATTTTGAGCTAGATACATAGTATTGTCATTTATTGTTGGAAAGCTTTCAATTTTATGCTTTAAAATTACTTTTCAATTATTGATTATATGTTTCAGCAATATTATTTAACATAGAGAGTTGATATATGCGAATACATATCTTGTTTTGTGCTCATATTTTGGAAAATGTCATTTTTCGTTAAATGTTTTATTTTTAAGGTAACTTTTTACATTGTTATGCCTTTATTACTTAGATGTTATTTTTTAAAGTGTCAATTTGTTATGGATAAAGTCTTATTCTAGAATTAAACTAAATGCAATAAAATGATATACAATCATTTATTATTATTTAAGTTATCTCATGTATGTGCTTGATTATTTATTAGATGTTACTTAGCACATAAGTTAAATGGTTATGTTGATCTTGTTAAAATTCTTTGAACATAAGTGATATGGATTCAATTAGTTTCACTAGAAGTGGTTAGAAATGGAACAACACTAAGGGCCCTCCAATTAAGAGATACAATTATTAACACACCAAAGAGGAGAAACTATGAGTATACTTCACTGAAAATGGAGTTACTTGTAAGCTTGGTGGAATTGATTTCACCAACTAGCTTGGTTCCCTATTACTACTAAGGAATAACACCAAGTGAAATAAGACATTAAAAACTCCATTTGAGATGATATATTTGTAAGGAACCACAATAATAATCTATATTTTGATCTTTACATATGCATAACGAGAAGTCATGGATTATTAATCATGTTTTCCATTCATTTATAGGTTCCCTTGCAAGTTACCTTCAAAATTCAGCAGGATTACAAAGACCATAATTTTTATTGGTGAGCAAGAGGTGGATAAATTATAAAGCATATGTTATGGAAGTAGTACATTAGCCTTGTAAGGATGAAGGTGAGTCCTTCCCTTGAAAAATATCATCAATTCAACTAGAAAATATGAGAGAAGTTTGTGGAGATATGCCATTTGATGGAGTTTAGGGTAATCTAGGATATCTTAATACTATTGTCTTTCTTCCACTATTAATAGTGAATAATTTCTTTTCATCACTTATTTTGCTTTTTTGTTAAAAACTAGTAAATGCACAAAATAAGATGAATTAAGCTAAAAAAAGTGTACAAACATAGGTTATCTTAGCGAGTGTATAAGAAACTTAAGGAGGACATCATTAAGGAAAGGACTTAAGCTACTAGGAAGTTGCTACTTAATTTGATGGTTAAGCATCTAGCTTTGTTACCTACATAGAACAACATAAGTTGTGGGTGTGAGTTAAAGTTAATAATTAAAGCAAATTTATGAAAATGGAGAGATGACAAGTTACCTAGTAAGTGATGTTATTGTTTTTTTTTTCAAATGCAAAATGTGTTATTCATTTACTAACACATGACTAATCATGTTTGATTGCACTGTGCTAGAATGAGCTCACATACCTAACCACCTAGTGATAGTTTCAACTAGGAGGGAAGATAGACATAATAATTACTACTTTTATAACTAAGGAGTATTTCATTCATGTGAGTAGAACTAGAGGAATAATTGCCATTAAGAAATACTTCGATAGAGCTTTAAAACATCCTTGTCACAAAGGAATATTCAAAAGAGAAATGACAGAGTTGAGGGAGGAATTGAAGGACTTAATTATATAGCATTTGCAAGCCTTCCTCTAAAAGGATGACAAGATGCCAACTACCTTGACGAAGGAGGAGATGGTATAAATGGTGATTCCAATGCCACAACAAGGCAATTACTACCTTGCCGATCCTGACTCTTTCTCTTTATTACTATAAGTAAATTATTGCCATATTGTTACTTGTTAATAAGTATTTTCTAATTATGTTGTAAGATTACATTGATATTGATTGACTAGTTTATTGGCCATTACAAATAAGATATAAATGTGTATTTCTAATTCCAAACCCTTTATTAACTAAGTGGTGAAGGGCATGGTTTTCCTTAATTGCATGCTCTATAGCATTGTACTTCTAAAGGACCAGTGCAAAGTCATGATAGATGTTGTCATGGACACCATGATTATAATGCCATTACTAATAGAAAAGGTGACCATGTTGAGCCAACCTATTAGCAAGTATGCCTAATTCTTTACAAAGGTGAGGTTTTCTATTATCTCAAGTCTATTGTTCATAGTCATATAAAATATTACCAATATGTTTGATTCTTTTTTTTTAATATGTTTTTATGTTTCTCTGTAGGAAGAAACTAGCAAGAGGGTGGTGGAAGAAGACAAGGATAAGGATAATAAGTCCAAAGAATCAAGGACTTTAGCAGCTTATCTTTAGCAAAAAAATAAAGGTGGGCTTAGCTCAAAAGGAGCTTTGATCCGTTACATAAAAAATGTCAAATATTAATCTTATCTTGCTCTTTATGAGCTTGGATGTCATAGGACATAATGATCCTATTTTCTTGCCTAAAGATCTCATCTCATGTCTTCTAAATGATAAGGAGTTAGATGTTTCCAATGTGATGACTTAGATTAGGTGTGTTCATCTTTACCTCTAAAATCTTCTTTAGTTTTGTACATATATTAGATAGTATGAATTATAATGCTTATGCATTTTTAAAATTATAGGTACTTGTACAATGTCAGTGGGAAGTAGAAATTAGTTTTTTACTTTAGTTTCCTATATCTAAATAGGACTCAAGAAGTGGAGACAACATTGGAGTTTTAGTACAAATACATAAACAAGACCATGATAATGAACAAGAAGCGATAATGCTATATGGTAACATACTTTGAACAGTATATAGGTGCAAAGATAGGCCTTAATTCAGCTTTGATTGTATTTTCTGTTTCTTATCTTACTTTGACATTGATAATGTATAGGCACAACTAGATGCTAAGTGTTATTTATTCAAAGGAAAGGATGATCTATTAGCTTAACCCACTGGGGCATGAACCATGTAAGGGTTGGAAAGACATGCTCATAAAGATAATGAACATATATTATAGGATGAAAGTAGCTCTAATATGGTTGTCAACATTGAATGGGTGCAAGTAAAGGCATTTTTCTTATACATGTTTAGGTACCTATTATAATACCATTACATGAAATTGACATTATTTTGAATTTGTTTGTTGCAACACCCCAGACAAATATGCAATGTTCAGTATGGATACTTCATGATGAAACATATATAACACTTGGTCATGCACATGAAGAGCAATGAAAAGCTTGATAGGATAATTTATTTGAATTTTGATTCAATAAACACTTGTGAAAAACATTTAGTTTTATCTTCTTATTAAGTTTTGTGTGTAAACATGTAATTTTTCTAAAGAAAGATAAAACCTTATAGTATAGAAGATTTAGTAGCTTTACAGGAGGAATAGGCTATATATATGTTAAGAGAGAGATAAGCATTAGTATAAGAGGGTGCTGCTAAAAGTATTTCTTATTAGGTTCAATTGTAAGTGAAAAGGCATATATGATTATATTTGTAAGACTTAGTGCAATTCCCTGCAAAAGTTTATATTATTTTGTATGTATTATGAAAGTTATTTATATGTGTTATTGTATGATTTAATGTTATTTAGAAGGTAATAATCTTTTGCATAAGTGAAAGTACTTACCCTACTATTTATGTAATAGGCTTGGTTTCTATTAATAAAAAGTAACAAAAGTACATTTAAAATAAACAATAAATCATTTTGATTGTTTATTAATAACTTACATGGATGCTATATAACATTGATTCTATACCAATAGCTAATGTGAAAAAGTAAAATTATGTCTTAGCAGTTAAGGTAATAAAATGATAAAGCAAAAGTCCACATTGATTTTATTATACAACTGATGTTGAATGTAAAATTTTATTCAAGTGTTAGAAGACTATAATTTGGTAAATAAGACGTCAACATTGTACAACATTAGTTTTAGTATATAACTAATATGAAATACTTAAATGACATTATTTTTCTCTCCCCAAAACATATGAAAAATGAATAAGGGAGTTGAAATAAAAAGGAAGCCTGTCCTAACACTAAATTGCAAATTGCAAAGTGAGAGCATCTTCCTTGTGAAATTTGTAGTGCTCTATAAAGAGATTAACCAATTGATGTTCTATTACAAGTAGGAAGTTTGTTGCAATTTCCTTATACAAAAGATCACCTTAGCTTGAGTTTAAACATTTGTTCACTATTATTGGTGTCTTCTTTTTAATGTCAAAGTTTATTTGAATGCCTTATTTTTCTAAACCTAATTGACAAAGTCCATCTACTGTGAATTGTGTTTATGTCTTTGGATTCTATGTCTTTTATTTCATTATTTAAGGTTTTAAGTAGTGCAGGTTTTTTGAAGATAAGGCAATGGATTTCTTACTTACAAAGGTAAATTAATGTGTATTTTTATGCAAAAAGTCAAGATGATAGGAATATTATTCAAACAACACATGATACCCCCAAATTTTAATAGCATAAGACAAGTGATAAATTTCTCCCCAATAAAGCATTTTGTATTAATATTTTATCTACAATATCAATTCTGACATCCTAGTGCCCTTCTTTTGCCATGGTGGGATTCACAAGAATTTTGTCAATGGACATGTCATTAGAAGAAAATGTAAGTTCCTTTTCAACATTTAGAAGTATTTAGTTTTTGTAACATCCATATATTACATGTCTTATACTATTTGGACCTAATTATATGCATGAAATTGTTGTCATTCGGTGTTTATTAGATTTTGGAAATTATTTTTGTCCTTAGAGAAATTGAGATAGGATTTGAATATTGCTACTACGACTTGTATAATAATATGAGTTGCTAAATTCTATAATTAGGTTTGGATACCATTTAGGGGATAATGGGGTTTATAAGAGTCCAATTGAATAAAAGAATTAATAAATATCATCGATTATTTTATATAAACATTATCTTATATCATATTGCACATCTCTAATGATCAATTTCTAGACCATCATAACTGGCATAAAGATATCAACTGGATATTTTTATAAGCCTTTTTTCAAAGTAATTTTTTTAATGTTACTATTTTCTAAAAACATGCAAAATACAAACACATGGAGTTTGAATTTTCACTAATTTTTTAAATGTATGTAAAATTCCAAACTCTTATTTAGAAAATAGACATCATAAAATTTTGAACATATGAGATTCAAAAAATTCCTTTTGATAGAAAAAAATTAATAAGTCGTACACAATAGACAGAACCTTATCTTAAATAGTCAAAGACACTAAAAAATCTTTTCTTTTATTTAAAATAAAATTAATATTTAGAATAAACTTATAAAAACTATTTGAATTAAAATTTAAATAACATAATCATCATTTTTCTTAAAACTTTCTCAAGAAAACAAAAAGATATTTCGAAAGGAAAAATAATGAAGAACTATTTTGATTCCTTCAAGAGAATTAGGTTTTATTTTTAAAATAGAAGTTCAAACCATAAAAGGACCATGTTAGATAAACTTTAGAAATAAAAGGATCCTATTCTTTTCATAAATTCCATTTTACAAATAATCTATTCTCCAAAAAAATAGAAAATTAGACTTCTATCTTTGAAATCAAATAAATAACATGTCTCTTTATAAAACATTTAATAATTCTTAATAAAGAAAGTGACTATACATCACTTATTGTGCAATTAACTATTTTCAAACTTAAAAGCATTTTAAAAAGAACTTCTCTTCAATTTAAACATTTTTGTCCAATTTACCTTAATATTTGAAAAAAATTTCCTTTTTCCTTTTTCTTTGAAAAATCATGGATCTTATATTAAATATCATCATATTAGGCATATGAAAATTACATAACTATTTCTTAAGAAATATCAAGTAAAAAGTTCTAATAGTTATAAATTTATAATATATATGCATCATTTATAATTTCACATAAAAGAAAAGTGCCATGGTTCATGCAATATACTTAGTTATCATCAATAAAAAAAATTATACAAATAATAATAAAAAGTTAGAAAATATTTAAACAAGTTTTAAATTAAATAATCTTGATAATAGTTTAAAAACCAACTAATTACTATAATGGTGTAAGTCAAAGTTAAGTATTCTAGGGTCTTCAGCGGTCGAGACATAAAGAGGTGATTCATATGTTATGGCAATTGGTGCTGGTAGTAATATAGGATCATAAGGTGCACAATCATACTCCTACATATCAAATTGGTACTCAAATGTCATCATGGTGGGATCATTTAGTATAGGTGCCTCAAAAGCTACCTAAAATGCATCCTTTACTGCAAGAGCATTTAGATATTACTAGATAGGATTTGGCATTGCTAGCTCAAGTTTAACTACCCTAACTTTAGCCCACTATTGCACTTTAGTGTTATCAATCCTAATAGTGAAATGAAACTCCAACCTAAACTAGCCATATGTAGTCTCATACAAATGCCACGACACATCATTGATCTCAATGGGTCCCATCTAGCTATTGTGTATTTGAAAGACAAATCTACAAGTATAGTGAGTTATGAATTACTTGATGAATAATTATCAAACTAATTTTCCAATGAGTTTTAACTAAAAACTCGAATCTATATGAAATATATTAAAAATATTTTTTTTACTTGAATACTCTTCTATTCATATAATACATTTAATTTTTTTCTATTTTTTACATTTATAAGAATGCAAAAAGAATGTAACTTGAGCACATAGTATAATCACAAGCAAATTATTTCAATACACAATAGAAATGGCAAAAGGTATAAAAAGGTTATCACCTTGTTGCTTACAAGCTAACTATGTCTCACTCATTCCATCCTTATCCCTCACCATTATTTACCATACATCATTTCTTTCACATAGAAATACAAGGCATTGGGTTGTCTCCCATTATCTTCACAATAGAGGTCAAAGTCTAGATAGTCTCATTAGACTTCTAATATACATATATTTCTCATAACATAATTATGAATCACTTTCATATGTTTTCACATTAATTATTAGAGCAGAGTCAGAGTACCTTCCTTACCATAATCAACATATAACAACACATAATCATAATAATTATTTTATCACATAATTTGGCAAAAAGATTTAACAACTTCCTTGTTCCAATTCAAATGACCACATTCAATACATTCATTACTAGATTCTCAAGAATAACAAAACTCCAAATACTAAAACTTAGCTTTCCATCTTATCAAGAAAGCATCTAGCTTTTGGTTTCCTAATGGAAACCATAGGTTTCATATGCATTTCCAATTTGTTTCAAATTCAACATATTCTATGTTCCAATATTCCATATAATTAAACATTATTATTCAATTAGTAAAATTCATATTTTTTACTAGTAGAAAAACTACAAGTTTTATGGCATATGATTTACTTTAAATTTAACATATTCTTTACATAATCATTCATATGTAGCCTATGCATTTAAGAAGATAAAAGTTTTTTTTATATAAAAACAAGGAGAATACTCAATTTTAGTAGCAAAAATCATGAGGATTTCTCACTAATTTTCAAGAATTCCTCTTATCAAATTGAACCATAATTTATATCCAAGCCTCGTACATAATTTAGTACATCTAACAACTTTAATAAACCTTAAAATTCTAGAAAATACTTTCTATTTGTCTAGCATGTATCCATGAGATTCAACCTCACTTTACCACCATCAACTTATGCAAAAATCAATTACACATGTTACTAATTCATTCTTCTAACAATCAACATCAAAGAAATCAAGTATGTTTTACAATTTCAAAGTTTTTGTACTATTTTCTAGCAAAAAACCATAGGCTTTGTGGCTTTGTTTTCTATACATTTTAGCCCAAAAACTTAAATATAAGCATTAACCAATATTTCTACTAGAGTTTACAATCTAGTGTACTAAAGTTTTCTTGCAAAAATCAAAGATTTTCTCATGGTTTCATAAGAAACTCGTGAGCTTGTACATTGTCCTTCAACATGATTTTGTTTCCCATTTTATATAAAAACATGTTTATGGAAGATAGTTGCTAATAGTTTTAAATAGAATAGTCCTTTCCACAAGTCATTTTCAAGGTTTTTCCCTTGAAAATTCATATTTTATGAGTTCAAAATTACAACTTTAGTTGTTCTTAAAGATTACACTTTTCTAAGCTCAAAAGAATTAGGTTTCATCATAAAATCACATTTTCAACTCACTTTCAAAATAAGAAAATATATACATATCATAAATACAAGATTTTTTCAAGAAAACTCAAAGGAAAAGAATAGATCTCCACTCACTCTTTTGATCTTTTTCAACTTGAATATGCACTTATAGATTCAAAGTTTGATTTTCAACAACCAAAAAGTCTATAAATGATTTTCTCAAGAAATAATACCTAAGAAAACTCAAGAATACAAGTGCAAAGTTTTTTCACTTTTTATTCTCTTTCCAAAACCATGACTTCTTATTATGTTTGGTGTGAGAATTTAGCAAAGAAAACATACCTATTTTATAGCAAAGTGTGGTGTCTTGTTTAAAAGATTATTACATCACTATTGGATAAGCAAAGTGTCATATTCTTGTCTCCTAAGAATACTACATGGTTTTGCTTTCAAATTTAGACCAAAATCTACTAAATCCTACAGATTCTCTCATATTTAGAATATGTTCCTTCATTAATTGATCTATATGATTAGATATCTCTTTTCTCACATTTAGTAAGAAATTAGAAGTGTTCTTTCTTGCTTCCTAAGAAGCACATGTTAGCTTCCTTCTAGTTAAGCAAATCTTTACTTAATTATTTCTCCTATACATACTCTTACTAAATCTAGAACACAATTTTACTGAATCTAGGGAAATATTCCAAAAATCTTAGTTCATTAATTACACATGTGGCGAAGAAAAATATTCCCAAAATCTTAGTTCATTAATTGCATATGTGGGTAAGAAGCTTCCTTTTAGCAAATTACTTGCTTACCAAACAACCACATGGCACTAAATAATAAAATGATGGGTCTCTAACTTTCCATGTCACCATTTTAATTCCTTACAAAATTAATTCAAAAACTTTTAGAAATAAAACTAATTCACAAAATCAATTCATCTCTTTAATATTTAAAATTCATAAATCTAATATCCATATTCAATTTTCCAAAATAAAACTGCAATTTTTTCAAATCAATGATGTTTTCAAAATTTCTAGGAAAATTAAGCTTAAGTGTGAAAATTACATTTAATTCCTAAGAAAGAAAATAACTTTGACTTTTTTATTAACTCTTAAAAAAAGGCTAGTAATTTAATAGATTAAGCATCATAGGATGTCAACCCTTTTCATATCTTTCTAATTTAGTAAATCTTTTACTATTTGTACTATTTCTTTTGAGTTTGAAAATTTTCCTCTTTCAAATCCCACAAAAATATTGCAAACCTCCTAGAATTTTTCAAAAATTCACCTTTGACTACTATAGGTAATTATAGGGTAGCTCTAAGTAGAATTCCTAGGTTACTCCAAAATTCTATTAACATTTGATTTTTTTTACTTGTATAAATACTCTAATTTTCCTAAAATAATTGCTAATGGATTTTCCATCAAATATGATTAAAGGGTTTCTTCACTAATTACTCACTAATAGTAATACTCTAATTAAATTATAATGATCCTAATTTATTCAGTTTCTACTAAATATTGCAACATCAGTTATATCAAATATATTGATAGCTTATTTGAAATCTATATGAAAAAAAAATTAATTTTTAAAAATTATTTACAAACTAACATATTATATAAATAATAATATTAATTATTACATTTAAAAATTAATGTCATATTTCAATTATTCAACAATATTTAGTAACTAAAAGCGTCAGTTTTTTTTTTTTTTGCTAAAAATTTGACATTGTTATAGGCATTCAACATTGGTTCAAAAATTAATATTAAATATACTAGACATACAATGGCACCAGTGTACACATTAGTTAATAATCAATGTAAAATTTGTTAAACAACTAACATTAAATACATTTTTATAATATTGGAAAATAATAATGTGCCCATATGTTGTAGTAAAAAAGGTACAAACCCAATGTTTGTTATAATTATAATACATACCACACTTTATATTATTATTATGTACATAATTATATATTGAAATGTGCATTATACAAAATTATTATGTGTCGCTACCTAGTCTTGATTATTACTAGTGTGGATCCCAATACCTTATTTTTATAAGCCTTAGCATTGTTTATTCTAAATTTGTTTAATAAAAATCTCCCTATTACCATAATGGCTCAAAATTCATCTTATTTTTTATGAAAAAATAGATAAAGTTTCCCCTTTTTTGAATACTTCCTAAAAGTTACATACCCTAAAATACAAAACTTGTATCTAACACAAATTTAACAGTGATAAACATATACACGATACTATATAATCTCAAAAATACATACATATAAACAGTTCAACACATCACATGAATCGAAAAATCTCTATCTTTAATGTTGATCTTAATCCCAACTATCAAATCCTTTAACAAGGTGGTCTTGATTCCCTTGAAGGCACTTAACTTGAAAACATTAAAAATAAAATGGAATGAGTTACAAAAACTCAATGAGCATATATCTACCATTATCTTATAGGAGATTAGTTTTAGATATCCATCTATAATAGTCATAAGCTAATAATAGCAAATACACTTTCTTAGATTTGTAAAACATACGAAACCAAGTCTTGGCTTAAGTGTTCACTTGTAGACAACTTAGATTCTATATTTTACATCACAAGTCATAGTAATCCTGACTATTCACTAGTACACGATATCATTCTCATATTACCTACCACCAATTCCGAGTAGTCATCATATATATAAATAGCTATTAAGGCTTAAACACAAATGAATCATCACAATCATCTCAAGTTCTTACAATTATATCAAACAGTAATATTCAATCACAGATAAATTCTAATATCACATCACATACACATAGTCATTTTTTAATTTTGAGGTCAATCTTTTACCCTTCACAACTATTTGTTAGGAATTTCCTTTCTCACTTTTAGATCATTGCTCCATCATAGTTCATAATTTCTAATATCATTGCTCCAACATAGCTCACAAATTTCAATGTCACTCATGGCATAATTCACAGATAATATGCACATGAGAGCCCAGCTCTTATATTACAATTGTTTATAAAAATTTTGATGTAAAGTAACTAATTCATCATAAGGCAATATCAAAATACATAATAATAAATCTATCTCTATAACAATGCCATCATGTTCACCCATACAGCCATAACATAAAAATATTTGTGAAACACAATCACTATCAATTAATAGTCAAAACACCATCACTATGCTTTCTAAGCATGGTTATTTAACATTCACTCAAATAAATGATTGTATTTATGCCACAAATATTAGTTCCACATTTACCTAGATAGATAATTGCTTCCTAAACCCAAGTAATATCCATATATCACTTATGTAAGGATACAAGGATAATTTAACAATAATCTATGCAACACGAGTGTACATCACATATTAGTAATTTAATAATATCCCTATATCACTTATTCATAAGCATATAACTTATAACACTTAACCATCACTTTATTAAAATATTAGTTAATAATGAGATATATACTCTCCTAGTGGGGTGCTCTTCCTTTGTAGAAACTTGGAGTGGTTCATTTTCACCTTTTCCCTTTTTCTTAATTAAAAACATACAATAATAAATTATAAACACAAGGAATCACTTATGATATTTCCAAATAGCATAACTTCTAATCCAAATCATAACATTTTGATATTATAATTCATTAACTTCTTTCTATTCTCTATGGTTAATTTGTAAAATCAAAGTATGTCATTATATGCATTAAGGACATTCAAATCATGTCACTTTCTAAAAGAGAATGCATACTCCTCAATATTTCTAACTTTATACTATAATAATGCTCTAATCATATTATTCAACAAGTTCATACACTTACTTTCTTACATTCTTAACTCTATTTTGATAAAACCATCAAACCTCACATTTAGATTTTTTTTAATATCATACCCTATTTAAATCAAAATATCAAATTTTATTTAGGAGTCTCTTAAATCTATGTATATTAAGAATATACTAATTGATAACATAAAGAAAGTTCATGCATGCCATTTTAGCGTATATATATATATATATATATATTACAAGCTTCATTTGATATTTCTAATTATATATAAGAATAAAGTTTCTAAATTAACTTAAAATCATTAGAGATTTTAAGATATATTACTTTAGAGATACTACCAGCATGATAATTTGGCATCTTATAGCATAAAATATCATTTTCCCAACCTATCATCATATTTCCCAAAACTAACAAAAATGGATTTCCTTCTGTTAATCTAAATTATCATAAAAAATGAGAGTTTTTCTAAGGTAGCTTCAAATATTCAACACCAATAAAGTTGATAATATAATAATAATATAAAAAGATCCCAACCATGCTATTTTATTACGCTATAACATAAAAATTTCAATTTTCAAAGACATCATCATTTTCTCAAAACACGCAGAAATGGATTTTTCTTGGATGAAGCATCAAATCAACATAAATATTAAAATTTTATGATATAGATATACTCACTATCATCCATGGAGGTTGATAACAAGTCACCAGTGCCTAACTTGAGTTTGATCACTAGTAAAAGAAGGAGACTTCCGATTTGCTCCTCTGCAAAGTCATGCAACTCCAATAATGCTCTTTGCACCATCCTTAACAACAATTGTCTAGTGGTGAAAGGTGAAAAGGAACTCCTATCTCTCGGTTGCACTATGCTTCTACTTCCGTAGCTACACTTCTTCATCGAAGCTTATAGTGACAAAGAAAAGAGAGGAATAGAGGTGTGCACACAGGGAAAAAGGATGACAAGTAGCAGCAATCCTACACCCCAAGCAATGGCACGTTGAAGGAGAGAAAAGGGAGAAAAAGGAAGTCTGTGAAAAGAAAGAAAAAGAAGAAGGAGGAAAAAAGGGGGAGAGGTAACAAAGAGAGTGAGGAAAAAGGAAGGCCCAAAAAATAAAAATAATAGGAAGAGAGAGAAATGCAAAAATATAAACTAAGGGTTATTATTCTATACTTTTCACACAATGTGGGTTTGTTCCCTTTAAGACATCTCAAACTTCCATTTTTAATTCCAAATCAATTATAGTTATTTATTTATTTTAGAAATCCATTTTTATAAACTAATTTTATTTAAACTCAACTCAATTATTTTCAATTTTTCCCAATAGATATTGATATTTATACTAGCCTAATAAATTTAAAATTCCTAAAAAATTATTTGAAACTTCCACACGCCTGGAAATAATTTATCAAATATAAATAAATTATTTCATAAATTCTTGTGCCCATATTCACTAAAATTATTTTCAGCTAGTGATAAATTTATTGTAAAAATTATTTTATAACTAGTCTTGAATTAATAATGGTCATATATAAAATTAATCATATTTCGAATTTTATCATTGGCATCATTTTAATGTTCCAAAACTTTTAAAAAGAAAAAAATTAAAACCAAATATTAACAAAATAAATAAAATAAATTTTGATAAGTATTGAAATTTATTAAAACTTTGAATATTAATCCAGCGTATTACATTATGCACGTCAGTTTCATATCATTATATATGACCTGCCTTTAACATATATGCCCAATATATGTTTAGGGTAAGAACATTAGTTGATAAACTAATATATACCCATATTAATATTTAATGCGGTAATCATTATGATATATTTATATAACATATCTATGATATTACATTGTATATGTATTTCATAAATTATTTAACTGTACCATTAAGTGAGAATATATTGCATTTATATTACATGTATCACATTAAATTGGCACCAAATATTTACATAAATGCACAATCATTGTATCATATAGATGCTAATATAAAGATCAACAATTTGACTTATTATATACTAAATCTTGTACAATATAATGATGCGTGCGCGCGCGCGCATATATATATATATATATATATATATATATATATATATATATATGTATGTATGTATATTATAATTTCATATGTTGTTGTATTATATTTGAATAATAATCACATTAATATTAAACAATACTAATTTATGTTATGATATGCATCACAGTTGTCATATTACAATATCTTATCGTCCAACACATTAATATGATCCAAACAATAGTATAAAAGTTTTATTATTCTGAACTATATAACAATAGTATAAAAGTTTTATTATTCTTAACTATATAGGGCATACTTAGTAATTTATGTATCATACTTAACCTCTTAAGTATTATGTAATTTATTAATTATTATATACAATAGTAACATGCTTAATTTTGATATGCGCATTATATATCACAAATTTATGATTATTAATATTTCGATATGTATCAAATTTTATTATTTCATATTGAATGTTTTATACATTAACAATAAATATTTGAATATTTATACAAAAATATTTTAGCGTAAAAATTTGTCTTTTTTTTATTGTCAATAGAAGAAAATTTAAAAATCCTTTTAATAAAATTATCATTCATGGATAACCATTCTTCATTGCTATTAACTAGGATTTGTGGTTAAATGGCTAGCAATGGATTAAATTTAGCTAGAAGTGATTAAAAGAGATCAAATTAAAAAATTTACTTAAGCAATTTTAACTAATCTGTACTCACCCCAAATCCAACTAATTGATTTGTAGACTTTTTCCTTTTTTATATAAAAATTATTTTAAACTTTCTTAAAACAATTTTAAGCATACAATAACAATAGCATAATTTTAAATAATATGTTACAACATTCACAATTCATAATAACAACTTAAAACCTAAATGAATCGTAAGAAAATAATCCTTTATGACAATATGCTAACATATATATTTCATTATGTTTTGGTGTACTAAATATTTAGTAATTTAATAGATCATTGTGTTAAATAAAACATTAATATATTAAAACAAATATTATAAAATATATTTACAATGTATAAATTATATTATATAAAACATTTAGTTTAATATGCAAAATCATGATGCCATAAGACTTCTTCAAGAGTTGTAATGCCTATAATAGGAAGTGAAATTAAGTGTGACATTTATATCATAAATAGAGGACTTAAAGCTTGTTATGATAGTGAAGAAATAATATAAATGGAAATTTAATATTAATTTATTAATATGAATCTTATCTCAATCTTAATTTTACTTTCTAAATATTTCTGATGATATTTAAAGCATTGGTTTTATTTGGCGTCCTCTCCTAGTTTAATGGCTATCCTCCTTAATTTCCTTCATCCATGTTTCTTGGAGTCCAATTCAATTCTATGTCATTTCTCGCACTCTTTGTGTCATTTTCTATTGTCAATTTGTAACGTAATGTGATGAGAGAAGAAAATGTACCCGTCTGAATTTTATCGATATGCAACTTCTTCTTCCACTCGCTTTCAAACTCATTTCCCAACATCATTCTCTCTTCGGAGGAAAGTCCCATGGTGGTACCAAATTCTTGACCCAGGATCTGAATTCGTGGACCAATGGAATCGCACATTTCTTATCGCATGTGTGGCTGCTCTATTTTTGGACCCTTTGTATTTCTATTTCCCCATCAGTGGTGGTGATGCTTGTATAGAAAATGATCTTGTACTTGGCACATTTGTCACTATTTTTCGCACTATCACCGATTTTTTCTTCTTCTTCCATATTGTCCTC
Source organism: Sindora glabra (assembly GCA_020226215.1). Classification (NCBI taxonomy): domain Eukaryota; kingdom Viridiplantae; phylum Streptophyta; class Magnoliopsida; order Fabales; family Fabaceae; genus Sindora; species Sindora glabra. The sequence continues at coordinate 29,144,211 of CM035231.1, forward strand.
AAGTTTCGTACAGCTTTTATTGCTCCTAACTCTCGTGTTTTCGGTCGGGGTGAGCTCATCATGGACCCCTATCAAATTGCTATTCGTTATCTTAAATCCGATTTTATCATTGATCTTCTTGCTAGCCTTCCTTTACCTCAGGTAAACTACAATGATCAAATCAATTTAAGTCAGAATTATTCTTTTCTACAAGTATTATACATTTTGTTCAAACAATAACTAAGGAGTGACTTGTTTGGTTTTTTAACCTCTACTTTAACTTTGAGATTAGAATAGCAAAATCCTCCTCAAAGAATAATTTTGTTAAATTTATTCATTTGTTTCCTTCCAAATTTAAGCTACATAATCAATTGCTAGTTTGATGCTTTAAAATTCATATGTCATTTTCAATTTTTTCTCTAATATGGCAGACGATGATTTGGTTTGTAGTGCGAGGTCCAATAACTGAATCAAACCACTCCGTTGCCTTGATTGTTTTACTTCAATATATTCCTCGATTCTTTCAAATATTTCCTCTACAACGAAGGATTATAAAAACTAGTGGGGTTATAACCAAGACTGCTTGGGCTGGAGCTGTATACAACCTTGGTTTCTACATGTTAGCTAGCCATGTAAATGTTCAAATTCTAATCCCAGTTTAGATATCTAAATTTTAATTCTTGGATTTGAGCTTATATTGAGAGAGTTTATATTGAAATGTCATTATCACTTATGTTCCAAATTGCAAGTGCAGGTTTTAGGGGCTTCATGGTACTTATTGTCAATTCAGCGCCAGTTGGAGTGTTGGAATATGATTTGCAAAGATGAGCACAATTTGACTCCTTTTCCTTGTGACCCTAACTACCTTGATTGTAATTATAAAGATCCTGATCGAAAATTTTGGTTGAATAAGTCTAAAATTATCAGCTATTGTGATGCTATAGGTGGGAAAGGGAAAGAGGACAAGTTTGATTTTGGAATGTTTGCTGATGCTTTCACCGATCAAGTTTCTTCAGCAAGATTTATAGAAAAATATTTTTATTGCCTTTGGTGGGGTTTGAAAAATTTAAGGTATGATCTACTAGCCAAATATTCAATAACTAGTATTTATTATTTTTGTTACTAGTTTCAAGTTTTATAAATACCAGTATGTTTTCTTGGGGGCTTTAGATACTATGTTTTGTCTTGGTGAACATGCGTGATAATTCGCTATCATTTTTTTAGTTTTTATGATGTAGTTCTAACACTTATAAATTGCAGTTCATATGGACAAGGTCTTGCAACAAGTATAATGAGTGAAGAAATATCATTCAGTTGTTTCATCTGCATTGCAGGTCTAATTCTATTTGCACATCTCATAGGTAACATGCAGGTAATTCTCCCTATATTCTTAAGATAAGATTTGGCTTGTGACTAAAAAAATCAACTTATTTATTTTATAGAGAAATAAAACTTCATAATTGCCTTCTTGTGGGAAAAAAAAAGATGATAACTTCCTTAATTGTGTTGATTGATTCTATCCTTTTTTTTCTCTTTTGACTTTTTAAGAACTCTCTGCAATCTCACTCGGCAAGACTTGAGGAGTGGAGAGTTAAACAAAGGGACATAGAGGAGTGGATGAGGCACCGCCAACTTCCACCAGAATTACAAGAACGTATCCGCCGGTTTGCCCAATATAAATGGCTCGCTACTAGAGGTGTGGATGAAGAATCTATCTTGCGCTCTTTACCCTTGGACCTTCGACGACAAATTCAAAGGCATCTCTGCCTTGCCCTTGTTCGACGTGTAAGTTAGTTATTATTGTTACCTTTAAAAATTTATTTAGCTTAAAATTATGTTTCAATCAAATCTTAACATTATGCAATAACTAATTCATTTTCAAAAATTAACTGAGTTCTTCTTAATTTTGGACACAACAATGAACAAACTTGCAAGTAATATCTAATATTTAACTTGAATTTGCTGCAAAGATCCCCATTTTCACATAAAATAATTACAAATTAAAATTTTTTGAGATAATGTAATGACATAATACATTAAACTATGTATCATTTTTAAATGCTAATATTAATAGTATCCTTATTAATGCACATCAATAGGGATCACTACATATTAATCTCATATAGCATAGGATATACATTAGTATTATTATATTATATTATACATTAATGGTATTACACAACGTATGTGTTAAGTATAAATATGCATATAATTATCATTGACATATATTATAGCATATACAATCAAGTTATACAAAACTAGAACAATCACTAAACATTCCATTGTAATAATGAAAAGGTATTTTCAAAGAGCATTATTTTATTGAAATATTGTCCTCACCATTATGCTGTGGGGTGAAATCATGATACCGATGAATATTTCTTAAATTAAGAAATCCTTGATAATACTTCTGCATCGCATCTGTTGTTTCTTTTATAACTTCATAGTTGAAGGGTATTTCTAAAAAGTGATCATTATTAGTTATTAAAAATCATCCGTTCTTAAAAGTTTGTAATTTGTTAGAGGAGTGTCTTGACATAAATTCCAAGCTATCTTTCGTGCTTTGGCTATTGATAATGCTCTTGAGGGGATTTGAAACATGGCCATGAAAATTAATTTTCTTCAAACATAGGTAGTTTAATAATACAATCCAAAATTCTAATAAAGTGTCGAGCAGGAATAACTTTTCTTGTAGAAATCCATTTAGGTCATATACTTCTCATACAAACTTGATAATATTTATTATCTCTTTTGAAAACATTTGTGACACAAAATTTGATTTTCATCTGAAATCCTTTTATTTGATCAAAGTGCAAAATTATCAATTGACAAAGATGATCATAGTCAAATAAGATCCTAGGTGTTGTAGTGATGGATTTATCAACTTCAACAATATGGATATTCTTGAAGACTTTCAAGATCAACTGCTACATAAAGAATACTATAAATAAGTTGACATTGATAGTCTGGATATTAGAAAGGGATGGAAGTTAACACTAGGTGCTAATTTGGAGACATGGGACTCTATAATTTGTATATTCATCTTCCTATGAAATAATTATTCTTGGGGATTCTTTTTTAGCTATTAAAGATAGAAAATTAAGAGAAATGCTAAAAAAATTTCAACCTACTTTTTGAGCTTTTGATTAAAGAAAAATTTTTGTGAATAAAGAGTATGATAAAAGGAGTCATGATTCAAAGGGACCCTTTGGCATGGAATCACGAGATAACTCAAGTTTAAAAAAAATTAAAATCAATCATTCAAAATCTATCATGTTTAGGAATACATAATCATTAAGCCTTTATAATAATAAAAATAGATGAATCAAAGGTTATGGAGGAATTCTTAAACAAAAATTAGGAGAAAAAGAACTAATAGTAAGATACTACACGAGATGCTAAATTTATTTTCAAAAGAAATATTCTTTAAATTTGCTTTTTTATCTTTTATTTCATTTGGAAATTTATTAGCAATCTACAGATTGAAGTTATTTTTCCCTAATAAATATCATGTCATCATTATAAATTACTTAGTGAACATATATATATATATATATATATATATATATATATATATATATATATATATATATCTCAATATACAAATAATTAATTTGATTACATTATATTATATGTTAATGGTATTACACAATGGATGTATTAAGCATTAAAATGTATATAATCATCATTGACACGTATTATAACATATACTAGATCATATATATAAAGTAGTATCCATCCTATAGTAATAATTATGTACATATTATCATATAAATATATAATACTATGTGCATAGATTATAAAAGGCATGAACATATTAATGTTGATAATAATTATTATGTACACTTCCGAGCTATGTACCTATGTATAGTTCTATTACTATATTGGTAATGTATTTTTATGTATTCATTAATGACGTTTAATGAATATATATAGTATATTATATTTAAATATATTTATTTGATAATAATCATATAACATCATTGAGAAAAGTGTTGAGCATATAATATTACAATCAATATTAATGAAATTATAGTGGAATATGTATATATAATAATTACAAAATAGCATAACAATGCACTTATAGTATTAGGGAGTAATATGGTAGTGGATTGATATTTATAGGTACTCATATTTGCACATTATAGGCACTAAAATGAGTCATGGCACAATGTGTGTACATACTTGTTATAATATATATCACAAATGGCCAATTTGACAATATTATTACTAATGATCATTATATGTATATAATGGCAAGTATTACATATACAAATACACACATACACACACACACACTTATGGACAATATACAATACCATGTTCAAGTTATGTATTTGAGTTTAAATTCAATCAAGTGATAATGTAAAATATTTTATATTATCAGTAAATGGAAGAAAGACATGTCATTAAAAATTTTTGATGCTAGTAAAAAAGATTTAATAATTTTTTATTGATATAATAATATATGAATTGGTAATAATATAAAGATAATTTATTCTAGTAAAGGATTAAATTTAAATGATATGTATTTATATGTATAGTATATGTATTTCTAGTGACGAACATAGTATATGACATCTTATGATGTCATACAATATTCTTTGGAGACAACAAAAATCAAACTTGCCAAGTATCATCTAATCTTTAGCTTGAATCTGCAATAAAAATCTTCAATTCCATATATGATGATTACAAAATAAAAAATTAAAAAAAATTTGGATATTTATTGAACATTGATTTTATGCTTATGGATGTTAGTTATGTGATTTGTGTAGGTTCCATTTTTTGGTCAAATGGATGATCAACTTTTAGATGCTATATGTGAACGGCTTGTACAATCCTTGGACACGAAAGATACGTACCTGGCTCGAGAAGGTGACCCAGTAAAAGATATGTTTTTCATCATTAGAGGAGAAGTAGAGAGCTCCACAACAAATGGTGGTAGATTAGGATTCTTTAACTCCATCACCCTCAGACCAGGTGATTTTTGTGGGGAAGAATTGTTGACATGGGCTCTTATGCCCACTTCTAATCTTAACCTTCCATCTTCCACTCGAACTGTTAAATGCCTGACTGAAGTGGAAGCATTTGCACTTCGAGCTGAAGACCTTAAATTCGTGGCTACTCAGTTCAAGCGCCTTCACAGCAAGAAACTCCAACATGCTTTCAGATACTATTCCCACCAATGGAGGGCTTGGGGTGCTTGCTTTATACAAGCAGCTTGGAGGCGTTTTCACAAAAGAAAAATGGCGTTAGAGTTGTTACAGAAAGAGAACTCGTACTATTCAAGCATCTACAAAGGGACAAATTTGGATACCGAAGAAATTGGAGCCAACGAGAGCCCAGTTGGGGACAATGCAAGTCGTGGGCAACATCTTGGTGCTACAGTTTTGGCTTCAAAGTTTGCTGCAAACACTAGAAGGGGAATAATGCAAAAGGCCATGCTCCCTGATTCTGATAGCTTAAAGATGCCTAAGTTGTTTAAGCCAACGGAACCTGATTTCTCAACTAGTCATGATATATGAAATGAAGATTTCTGAGACACTAATGAATTATTTGGACAGAGGAAAATGGATGAGAAGGAGAGAAAAGTCAAGTTTCCTTGGAGGATTCCAACATTTCATTTTTTTTTAAATACTTAAATATTGAAAAATATTAAATTAATTTAAAAAATAAAATAGGATTAAATTTTTAAATTAAGTAGATAATTTTTTTAAGGCTTTGGATAATTAGTTATAAATTTTCATTTCTTTCCTCTCTCTTTAAGCAAAACGTCCAAACAAAGAAAAATATATTTGATAATCTTTCCTTTCCTCTCTTCCCCTCCATTTCTCCCATCAAAACAAACCATTAAATAATAATAAAAATAAGGTAACAGGTTATCATCCACCTTCCAAACCTTACCAAATTTTTTTTTTTTTTGTTCTTTCAATTTGAAGGCCTTTAGAGTGTTATTTATCTAATTTATATTTTTAACACTTGTTAATAAATTAATTTTTTAAGAAATGGCAAACTATCAAAAGATATTAATAGCTAACTACACATTTTGATTGGACCCACTATTATCTTTCTGTTAAATAGCCTATACTTTCACACATGTGCAACTGCAAATGATTTTTTTTTTTTTAATGATAAGAGTGGTAATATACTTAACCTATGTACAAAATTTTATGGATTCAAATCTTAGATGTGATAAAGAGCAAAGTTCATAACGCAACATGGGAGCCACAGCATTACTAAAGTGCCGACATCCCACATGTGTTTAGAGGTTTTGATTTTTTGCTTATTTTCAAAGTTTTTAATTTTTTATGCATTTATTATTGCACTCAAACAACATTAACCATTTGTTTGGGTTTATAGAAAATACATGGGAAAAAATATGTAAAAAAAGGTTGAAAATAAATTTTCAAGTATTTGAATGTTATAAAAGACTAAAGAATGAAATAAAAAAGATTGAAAAAGTATCTTGAGAATCAACGAAAACTTTTTCATCAAATAGATGCAAAAAAAGAGTACAAAATTTTATGATTCAAAATTGCTCTTCTATAGAGCTTATTAGAAAACATTATTGATTTGTGATAAGACGAATTTTATGATTTAATAAATTACCATTTTATTCTTTTTAGAATTTCAATAAATTAATATTTTTATTATTTTTTCACCTATTTTTTATACATCAAAATAAAAAGTGGAAAAGTAATTTTTCATATATTTTCTTTCTATCTTTTTACCTATTTTCTTTCTGTATCTACATTCAAACCAAACGTAAATGTATTTGCTTTATATTTTTTTCACATTATTTTTTATCTCAGATTTTGTGTCATATATCACCTTTCTTTTTATATAAAAATATTGAATGTTATAATTTTTTCTAAGTTTGATTTAAATAAATAAGGTTTATAAATATTGTAAATGTATCTTCTTTTTTTTCTTTTTTTACTATAATTTAAACATTGTTTTTGATATAGGTCACCCGACATCTAAAAATGTGTGTAATATCAACAATTATATATTATGCTATATGTTGGCTACTGCTGTAAATATGATATAATACAAATGATATGCTATATTATTTACAGTAAATTAAATTGTGGTACTACTTCTTAAACTTTCTTTTAAAAAGATGTTAATGTTGATCTTTATTTCATAAAAGTACAAATTTTTATGATTATTACTATTATATTTTTAAAATATCTTTTTTTTATTTTTCATTTTTATCCTTTTTATATGAGATTTTCTAATGTTTGATGTAGTATATGTTGCATGATTTCCACATTTTCAAAAAATGAAATTTATCTTTCTTTTTATAACCTTTTTCTTTCAGAGTAAAGATAAATCCTACTTTATAAATTTTTCGATCACCCAAATTTCTTTAGCATATCATTTATTGATTATAAGTTATGAATGTCATAATTCTGAATGACCTCTAACTTTCAATAATTCCATGAAAGCTTGCAATCTAATTATTTGGTTGAAAGATTTTTTTTAAATATTTTATTAGTTTGTGTAAAATAAAAGAGTAGTATATTATTCGTGTATCTTAATTAAGAAATTATGATATATAAAATTATAATATTATTAAAAATAACTTTTTAAAATAAAATGTATTATTTTTTACTAAACACTCCATATTAATATTCAATAAAGAAAAAATTGGCATTTTAATAGTGTAATAACATTTGATATAATATTAATTTTTTTTAAATTTAAATTTTTATATATGTACATTAATTGAATTATCACTCTTATCATTAAAAAACAAAATATTTTCTATCATCTTAAATTTTTGTAATTAAATCCTTATAAAATATATTTATCAAACATAAATAGTTTTATCATTTTGTAATTTTTATTAAAAAAAGGGTCTTTTACGTCATTAATAATAAAATTATTAAAAAAATAAAATGCTACTATTTGTAGGTCAAATAGTAATATGTTATTATTTGGTCTTCAAATAGTAACATTAACTAAAAACTTAAAATAATCAGACAAACACTACAATAAAAAAGGGCAACACAGAGGATAACTTTAGTGATAATAAAAACTCAGTTGTCAGTGATAATTTTACCGATGACATTGTCATTAGTGAATACCAAAATAAAAATGGTGCTATTTTTTTAGCTGGAAAAAAATTTGCAAGAAAAAGTAATCTTTAACGACGTCATTTGTTATTAGTGAAGGTTCTAAACCTTCATTGATGACATAAGCTTCACTAACGACATAAGTCATTGCTTAATATTCAATAGAAAAATCGGTGGGAAACAAAAATTTTAGCGATGATAATTATCGCTGCTAAAAGTCAAAGACTTTCACCAACGACAATTATCATCGCTGAAATTACACCTTGTATCCTATGCCACTCTTCAGGGAAACAACTATTGTCGGTGAAAGTCTTTGACTTTAGCGATGACATTGTCGTCGTTGAAAGTAATTGAAACAGTTTCCCATGCCATCTTCAACAACAACAACAACAATTATCATCGGTGAAAGTGTGGTACTTTCAACGATGATATTTATTGTTATTAAAGAGTGGCATAGGAAATTGTGCCAATAGATATTCCATTTACACCAATGATAATGTCATTAGTGAGGAGTCTTAGTTTTTACTGATGATTTTTTAGTGATGATTGAGAAACTTGTTGTCACTAAAGAGTCTAGCTATAAATTCGGCCTTAATGCCTTCCAACTCTCATTTTGTGCAGTAACAGGGGAAGAGTAAAGACAAAAGACTTGAGAAAAGTTTTTGCCTAAGTTTTTATTCTTTTTTAATTTTTTTATTATAATTCATCTTTTATTTTTAATGTGTTCTAATTTTTTATCCATATAATTTTGATTTATTAGCTATTATTTCTATTCATTGTTGCTTGTGATGGGCATTTCAAGACTATTAGTTTAGTAGATATTTTTCCATTAAGATATGTAAATTAAAATTTATACTATTTTATTATAATGTGTCATTTATATGTTATAAATGTTGAATATATTTAATAGTTTTGTTTAAATATGGAAGTTATAAATATGCTTTTTGTTGTTGTTCTGTAACCTTTGAATTGTAATTTTGCATAATGCAATATGTGTGTAAATTATTTAACTAGATTAATGAGATAGAATTGTTATGATATTTTGTTTACAAATTTTAGAATTTAGGATGTTGTTTAGGAAAACAAAATTCTTAGTTACAAAATTCTTAATTTAGGATGTAATTTTACATAATAAATTGACTAAGAATTTAATATAAAATATGTAATTAAGTAATATAAAATAGAGAGAATAAAACATTTGTACAAATGAAAACCTTATATTATTTAAGAATATAAAATAAGGATCAAAACCTAAGGTTTAAAAAGTAATAAAATTTACGAAATAAGAATCAAATTTTATATTTTTAATAAAATTTAATATCTGAAGATCATTGATTCATCTAAAAGTGATGCATTTTAATCAATATCATAATTTTATTTTACTATATAAAAAGTAAAAATATTTCACACAAATATTCACCACTCAAATTTTAAAGTTTAGGATTTATATTTTAGATACTTATGTGAAAAGATAATATAAATATAATATAATATATTTAATTTTATTTTAAATATATTTTTGATAACTTAACATTTTAATATTGAAAGTATTAATCAAAATAATTAATTACATATTTTATTATTTAATAAAAATAATATATAAATTAAAATTTATTTTTTAATTTATTTAAAAATTATCAATCTATATTTAAAATTTAATATATATTTCAATTGTGATTTTTTAGGGATATATTTCAACTTTTCTAGAACATTTTTTTATATTCTCTCATAATATCTATAATTCAAATGCCCATATTATTAAGTTGCATATTATAACATGACATGATGTATTTTACACTTAAAATGAAAATATACTTAATAAGTTAGAGATTTAATTGAGTTGAATTAATTAATTATATATTTTATATTAAATTCATGTATTAATCTCCAACTCACTTATTAAATTTGAATTTGAATTTTCTTTATTTCAAAATAATTTATAATATTTTATAAAAAAGATTAAAACTTTAAATAAAACAAAATAAAAATTTAAATTATTTAAAATATTAAATAAGTTTAATAAATAATATTCTCTTAACACAAATTAGTTTTCAATATAATAATTAAGGAAAGTATAATACTTTGTAAACTAATGAAAACCTTCACAAATAGGGCACAATTAATGGCCTCACACAAACAAAATTTTGTACAAATGCAATAAGATTTTAGATATCATGAAACTAATTCAATTTGAATAAAAACCCAACAAGTATGCCAATTTCAATACTCCGTATTATAGCATCCCAAAACTAATACTTGTCATAAAATAAATATTGAAAACATGTAACTTTGTAACTATACTTTAATAAAAATGTATAATAGAAAAAATTAAATCTTACAATTGTATTTAATGAAGACTCTATGATGATATGAATAGGAATTTAAAAAAATTGTAAGAATTTAAAATTTTACATTGTTAAGATTTCTTGTACAAAATACAATCCATAACAATACTTATAAAATGCACATCCCATCAAGAGAGTTGAACTGTGCATCCAATGAATGTAGTAGATTAAGTTACAAAATTGAATTTCTAATTTGAAAATGTTAAACATAACATTTTACATAGATAGTTAACAAATTCAACAATGCAAAAAATAATACAATTTGAATAACAACAAAGTTAGATAGTTTGGAATATGTATTGTAGATAACTTTGACATATTAACTTGATCGAAGGTTAATGCCTTAAGATTCAACATTTTTTCCAAGCTAGCTAAGGATGTGTTAGTTATCCCTATATCCACTGTGGCTTTTAAATTAGCATTTAGCATTAAAAGGTGGGTGTTAGATGCATTTAAGAGTTCACTAACTCCTAAAATGACCAAAGCTCTCATTTGCACCAAAAATTAGTTATAGCCTTTTATAGCTAACTTCAATGAAATTGAGCATTATGAAAAGGTTCACAAGGGTGAAGAGGTAGAATAAAGTATAATTTTATCCATTTACATACTATTATGTTTTTTCTATATATTTTTTTTATTTCTTCCCTTTAAATGTTTTACTAAATCACTAATCTATTTCTATGTCTTTCTTTATATTTTCTAAGAAATTCAGGGAAGTAATGTACCAAATTCTTTTACAACAAGGACACTTGCAGACATAAATCTATCTGGAACAGGTTTTGCTTAAGTTGGAGAAAGGTGAACTCAACAACATATTATTGTTGACTGATCTAATTTATTTTCCCACAACATTAATGTCTTCTTTAGGACGTTTGGTAAGGCATCAACAAGTGTATAGGGAGTAGTACAGATTGTGATACAAACTGCTTTTGTTTTTAGGCTTTTGGTGATTAGAAACTAGTATAGATCATTAGCACTAAATCTATATTTGGCATGATTTAGCATGAATTAGATATATTGCTATTGAATAGCATTTTTTTGGCAAATATTTATTGCACTTGCCATTGAGTTAGCATTAATTTTATAGAACTACTAGCCTACACTGCAAAAATTGCCACTAGTACAGATTGTGGCACACACTGCTTTTGTTTTTAGGCTTTTGATGCATTAGTAGCTGGTACAAATTTTAGCACAAAATATCATAAACAAAAGCACATGATGGTAGTAGCCTAGCTAGAATAATATACAGTAATACAACTTTCTTTTTTTAGGTTCACATGTGCAGCTTTATTTTTTTGTATTATCATACAAGTTAGTTAACTTGGTATAACCTCTTACCTTCTATTTATGACTTTGTTACCATGTTGAACTAATTGGTTGTTAAAGAACATAGTACATTGTGCTTGTTGAAATTTCATTTAATTGCTTATTATTATTTGCTTAAAATTACTTTTATATTAATATATTAAGGAATTTAGCTATTAATCCATTAGCAAGTTATGTCCATTTTCGCATTGGAAGAAAAATAACAATAGTTGCTAGCTGTAAAATGAAAATTTGGATTAGCTTAATGTAGTTTATAGGGCTCATTTGGCCTTTCTTTTTTCTTGCTTTTCTTTTTTTTTCTCAAAAAGTGTGCTTTTAATAATTATTAAATAGGTGCCGAACTAGGCCCATTTCAGTAGTAAAAAAAAAAGAAATTTGAAGAGGTTGGTCAACCATTAGGAACCATTGTAACCCAACCAACTACATTATTTGTAGTCATGGTCAGTTGGGGGGCACTTAACGAGTTTTGTCACTTGACACCCAATAATAATTTTAGATCGATGATTAAGTGGATTTTTTGCTAGTAATCGATTATAATCAATTGATAAGCAGCCTTAGTTCCTACATTAATTTAATGAGTTAGGACCTAATTAACTCGATCAAGGAAAATTTCTTCAATTCTATCATAGTATTGAAATGATGGAATTTTAATCCATTTGTTTCTTTAAAAAATATTTTTTATAAAATATAATTAAAAATATTAAAATTGAGAAAATTGAAAAACAATTTTACATTTTTTGATGTTAAATATAAAAAAATTAGGAACAACTTTCCCATTTCAAAAAATATATATTATTTTTTGTCATCAATATAAATAATATATTGTCCTTTTATTAATATATATAAATAAAAATTTTAATAAAAAATACTTTTCAATGAAATAAATGGATCCTTAATACTAATTTTACTTTCATTTTAATAAGTTGTTTTAATATTATAATAAAATGGTCCTAAAATTTAGATACTCATTTGTTCACTTATCAAAATATAAGTGAAAATAATACTAAAATACCTTATATTAAATTAGGAATATTTCTCCAATCAAAGTATAATAATATGCAACAAACATTAAACTTTCTTCATAGAAATAAATATCTAAGATTAGAACATAACCACCTACGAAGGCTGCACACTATTATATAAACATTAAATTTTTTTCATCAAACACAAACCTCAAAAGCCCTAAACATGGCCTCCTAGTATTCCTTTCTTGCCTTTCTAGTTGTGGCTTTGCTTCTCACTCCTTCAGTTATTGCTAATTACTATAAGCCATTATCGGAGAAGCCACCAAAATTACAAGCCTCCATTCAATACTTTACTCAAGATTCACATCTTTTGTGGTGATTATTTTCTTACCCTTTATTTTTTTCTTATTATTTAATATTTTTAATATTTAAATATAAATATTTTGATTATTTTAAAATTTTATGATGTATCTCTCTACCTTAAGTGTCTATTACTTAATATCTTATTGTTTTTTAAATTAACATAAATTTAAGACTCATTTAGAATTATGCGTAAATTTTACTTATAATATTTTTCATCATTTGTTCACTAATTTATTAAAATCAAATCTAAATTTCCAATAAAAAATTATTTTTTCTAATTCATGTTCAAGTTTTAATTATTTAATATTTTTATTATTTAAATTTCAATATTATTCATTATTTTAATATTTAAAATTTATGCATTTTATTATTTAATATTTTCTTCATTTCAATTTTAGTACCTTTATTAATTTATAATTGTAAAGTTTACTTTTTTCATTATTTAATATTCTCTTGTTCATTAAATGAACATGAATATAATACTCACTTAGTATTATACGTAAATTCATAATATTTTTCATTCTTTTATCACTATTTTATTTAAAATTAAATTTAAATCTCTAATAAGTGAATATCTTTTTTTAATTATGTTCAAATTTTAATTATATAATATTTTTCTTATTTAAATTTATATTTTCCTTACTTTAATTTTTAAATTTTATCTTTTTATTATTTAATATTTTCTTCATTTCAATTCTAATGCTTGCATTATTTTGTAGTTTTAAAGTTTATTTCTTTCCTTTAATTAATATCTTCTTCTTCGTTAAATTAACATTAATTTAATATATGTTTAGTATTATACACAAATTGTACTTTCTTCTAGGGTTCTATGTAGAGGTGGTAAAGGGAAAGGGGGAAGCATAAATATATTGAATAGGAATCAATTAACTGGATGTTATAGTGAAGAGATGTAAGCACTTCATATCCATTGATAGGTAGAGAGTGAAAAGTTTTGACTGATATCAATATACAACTCTCTTAAAATTGATATCAATATGTGGACTAATAGCAAGCTTTTCTAGCCCATCACTACTCCTTGACATTTTGATTTTGACAGTAGCCTTGAGCTTACACCATCCTTATTTTCTCAATGTTCTTGACACCTTTTGAAGTACATCAATGTTATTGAACACTAATCCGAGGGTGCCATGTGTCAAGACCCAATTTAGCTATGATTAGCATAGGATTATTCATCAATAACCCTATCAGCCTAGTTTACATACCATTAGCATTCTTAACAATATTAACAAATAGAAATCATTCTCCAACAATTTGGATTACTAATCATAGTTTGTCTAGAACTAGTTAGGTTAGCTTATGAACCTTATGGTAAAATATAAGTAATCCTAACCACTCATAAAAATGATCACTAGTACAAATTCTATCTTAAAGAAAATTTGTCCTGTTATACTACTTAATCCCTTTTTGTTTACATATGCAACTTTGCTAATTAGAATATGCTACCAAATCCATTAAAAGATTATGTTAACCTTTAAAGAAGGGCTTCTAGTGTATTATGGTAAAGGTAGTGAGAGATCTTGTTGTGTATCTGAAATGTTAATATCGTGACCTATCTTATGGCTATCGTAATTGGTGTAAAGATACTTAATTAATACTAGTATACCAAAATAATATCTTTACAAGCCTTTATATTATTTTGATATCTTTATTAAATTAATATTATCAGAGGACACAAATGACTAGTCTCAAAATATAAAATTACATATATTAAAAGTTTTGAAGTTATATATATGTATACATATACACATCCAAAATTGTTTATATAAAACTATAATTTACATAATATATTAGATGATATAGACTCTTAGTTAGATCTCTCATGGTTCCATTCCTCTAGATCTATTTCCATGGAGGATGAAAAAGCATTATTATTGGTGGAGCTTTTAGGTGGGGGAAACCAATACAAAGGATGCATTACAATATGATTAGATTTTGAATCTATTTTTCTAAGTATTACTTTGTAATTAACTCTTATATTTATAGGTGTAAACTATACTTTATTTCAAACAAGTATATCATGGGTGTTGTAGGGAGATTGGAATGTCCTTACATAAATATCAATCTACTCCATCAATTCCATGATTAGTACCTGTTATTTAATTCAACAAAAGAGTAATTATAAAATATAATTAATGAATGACTACTCATCACCTTGTTCAAAAAGGTTTTCACTATAAAAGATTAGCCTTTTATTTATGTGTAATTATTATTTAGTATCTTATGAAAAAAAAATTATGTATATCATCAGTATATTTTATTATAGAAAATGGCAATAATAGGTATGCAAGGTTTATCTTATATCTTCGATCCAGCCTTATGTTCTGCCAACCTAGGCATAAGATCACTAGCACTTTCCTCTACTACTAACCACATCTCTCATTCTCTGTGAAGGATGTTATGTCTCCTCCTCACAATTCACAATAAATAGTAATGGGATATTAGAGCATCAACCATTTGATTCATTCCAATAGGTATGGCTAAATACCAATTATGTCATAATGTCTTATGTAATTTGTCATTCTCCCATCTTTATCCTTATTTTTTTAATGCATTACTTTCAAGATTGGTTATACCATTCTATTAATGATGATATTTCTTAGCCATGTGAATAACTTCTCAAATTTTTACCATTGTTCACAATATGTCCAACAAGTTTACTAACATTCTACTTGTTGGAAATTAAAGATTCATATTATTAACTGGAGTCCTAAAAACTCCAAAACAATATAATAATTTACCATAATTTTGTCTCATATTCCTAATACATTAGTAAGCATGAAGCATTAGTAATTTTACAAGTCTTGTAGCCTTAGGTTACTATTCATACAATACCAAAACAAGGCTTTCAAAATAGGATAGCATATGAATACTTGTAATTCAAGCCATTTTTCATCATTCAAATGGAAACCAATTCCTTCCAAACTTTGTCACAACATTCTCAATATGTTGAATAAAGAATAACTTAATTGTTGTACAATAGATTTTGTGGCTTTGACAATGCACTAAAGGCATAAACTTAAAGCTACCAAATTCAAATAGTATTGGAGTTATAAAAACAAAACTATCATTTAGACAACCAAATTAACTCCATTTATCACCAAATTTTGATACAAGATTATTGACATCCTAGGTATTTTATCTAGAAAAATTCATAATTTTTCTCAATCATTTGGTGCTTCAAATAATTCAAAATCCAATACCCAATAGAATAAGGTATTGAAATTGGTAGTTTTGAGTATTTCACCTATAACTTAGTTTTTCATATATCTAGAAATTTTTTGAAAAAATTCTCAATTTCTTATATTATCCTAACACTAATTATGACCTTAAAATGCCAAGGATCAAATTTTTTAAAAACTTCTAACCTTCAAATACATTGAATGACCAAAACTTCTATTTAGTTTCACCTAGTAGATTTGCTTTCATCTTAACTAATTCTTTTAATCTTCATCCTTCCTAAGCAAATTTTATGAATTCTTTTTCCAAAATTTTTAATAACATCATTATCTTTTATGAGAAAAAACAAGGGAGAGTTGCCATTCACCTCAATTTTTTTATATCTAATCCTTTTCAATTCCTCGTGAATAGCACTTGATCACTTACTAGAATTCTTTATGAATATTCTTGCAACACTTCTTGATAATTAATGAAAACTTGATTTCTCACTTAATTATTCTCTCTTTCTTACGATTCTAAGTTGGCTAGGGTAAGCAAATTTTTTGCTTCAAAAATGACTTAATCATATATATGTAAGTATATATATACAACCCTAAACTCTAATTAAAAAATCTTCAATATTCTATTTATTATTATATATTTTTCTTTTTTGAAAAAATCTTGAACATGTGGTTGACCATTTGGGACATCTTAAAAGCCCTATATGCTTAGAAAATTATTATCTTGAAACCATTGAAAATAAGCTACTTTGAAAGGTAAAAAGGGGTTATTGCAAATTAATCCCAATTTTTTTCACTTTCTTGCATTTTTGCTAATAGGTTTTTTTAAAAATTTCTAAGCATTGTTTTAGGTGTTCATTTTTTAGTTCTTATATGTATTTTAGGCCTAGGAAAAGCCTAAAAGTTTTTAAATAAATCTATTTAAGTTTTTTAGCTTGATTTTCTACTTTTCAATTTACATAGGTTTTAAAATTCTAATAAATTCCTATGCGATTTTTTTTAAACTTATTATTAAGTTTTTAATTAGATTTTGATCTTATTTTGATACCTAATAAAATTTTATAAAAATTCTAGTTAGGCTCACATCCAAATTACCTTTATATATATTTTTTAAATTTCTCCTAATTTTCCTACCAAGTTTTCTAATTCAAGTATTTTCTAATGAAATTTCTATTTGAAAATTTTACTTTACTTAGGGTATTTTCTAAAGAAAACTTCTATATAAATTTTCTTGTCCAATTTTAGAATATTATAAGTAAACCCATAAAACAATAGACTCAATGAGAAATATCCTACCTAATACAAAAATTATTGGATTAATTATATGTTAATCATGAGGATAAGATTTCTTTAGATATTATCCTTAAAGAGATCACTTGTTATCATAATATTAAGAATCTCAAAAGATCTAATTAGCAATCATGTGTAAGCAATATTAACCATATTAAACAAAATTTACAATTAGCAACAAATATTCTCCTTATGTCTCTCATTAACTTTATCCTTCACAAGCCCCCACTTTATGCCTTCTCAAGATGTTTAGTGCCTCAACCATGACAAACTTCAACCTTCTCCTTCCAAAACCACAAAATGGCCTAAGTATAACAAGCTAACACCTGAGAAAAAATGTAATAAATAGACATAGTACCATGGTCCATTCTTAGCTCTTTATCATCATCATGCCAAGTAAGCAACCAATGCCTTATGGCATTATAATTATAATAAAAGACATCTCATACTCATATTCATGAACACACACAACTTTACAAGGCATTACACTTCATAAATCATGCTAGGATTCAACCCTTTTAAGTCTTAAGAATCCAAGACATCATATTCAAGCAAATCTTAAGCATTGAGTGGCATATAAGCAAATTTATAGGTCATACCATGCATCATCACATGTATCCAAGGTCAATTACTAAGGCATATCATGTTTAAGATAGCCTTTTATGGTTATTTTTCATGAAAAACAAGTTTTGTAGGAAAATAAGGCCGTAGTTGATTACATAATTGACTATCAATGTCTAAATGTACACTTTAGATCATCAATATATTCACATAAAAATTTCACCACATTATTGAAAGCAATACATAACACTTCTAAACCTTAAAACTTATCATAAATATATTATCATTTCTATGCAACAAAACCATTTCCATGTATAATCATTAACTCATCATAATAATGCCAAAGCTTATCAAAATATGAAATTTGCATTAGATATTAGGTAGAATATTACTCTTAAGTTCGAGGATGGAAGATTGGAATGTAAAATAAGATGATTGAAACTTAATTTTATTGAACAAAAGAGAATCCATAAGTTAGGGTTCTAGTAGTTCAACCTCCATTAATTAGTTGAGGTTGAAATTTATGTTTAAAGGAGAAGTTTGGATTAGCATAAGAGATATTAGTTGATAAGGAAGCAAAATTATCAAATTACTTACATTGAAAAGTTGAAATTGATGAAGGAATGAAGATTTCCCTTTGAGAACTTGAGGGCTTTCCTTAAAGAAAAAGAAGATGATAATATTGAGAGTGTGAAAAATGAGAGTGCAAGCAAAGTGTTAGGATATTTTAAAGATAAAAGAGGTTGGATTATATTTTTGAAAAAAGTGGATAAATGTAAAATAACTCACTAGGTGACTTTTCTATATTATAATCAAACTATATAGTTAGTTAACTATATTTTTCTAGAGTGTAGCTTGAAGGAATATAGTCAGCCATATGGTCAACTACTATCTTCTTTTTCATAAGATTTTCATAAAGTCACATCATATGCCTCTCACATAACATAACACTTTCATATTCTCATATTTCTTGTTATAATTCATTATCAGCATCCGTTTCATTACATTCATTTTAGTTAGCTTATTCATAAAACTTTCAAACATATCATTCAATTAGATATTCTCTCAATTAAATAATAACTAATACTGAGAATATTATGATGTAATTTCCTATGGGTATGACAATACTCTCTTACCTGAAAGAATTCATTCATAAATTCTTAAAGGCATCATGCAAAATGGTCTATTGTACTAAGATAGTATAGTTGAACTATAAAGCTTATCAAATAAATGAGGGTATTTTTGCTTCATTTTCTCTTCTAGTTCCCAAGTAGCTTCTTTAGTTCCATGTTAAGTGCATAAAATATTTATTAATAGCTTTCCTTTTAACCTAAGCTTTTAAACATGATGTTTTAAAATATCAACTAGCTGCTCTTCATATGACAATTTAACATCCACATGAAGACACTCCTCTCCAATGACATGAGAAACATTTAGCATATATTTTCAAAGCATGAAAGTATAGAAAATAAGGTGAATGGAACATAAACTATCTTATAATTCTAAATGATAAGCTATGGCTTCAACCTTTTTGATAATAAGGTTCCTATTTCCCCTTTTCATCAAACCTTATAACTCTTTTCATTAGAGAAATTTTGAAGAATACTCTATCCCCCACTTAGAATTTCATAGCCTTCTTTCTTTTATCAACATAAGATTTTTATCGATCTTGCATGGTTTTGAGCTAATCTCGGATGATCTTCACCTTCACTAATGCATCTATCATCGGATCAAGTCTTAAAAGTATGGCCTTTCTTGGCTCAAACCAACTAACAAGAGATTTGCATTTTTTATGATATAAGGCTTTAAATGGACCTATCTTAATGCTAGTAAACAATGCAAATGTTAGGTAATCTTTGTAAGAGAGTTAGGTAAACTCACTTAATATTAAATAGACAATAAATATTATAAGCAAGTCTAATTCCAATTTTTTATGTTACAAATAATTAAGTTAATCATAATATTCCCTAATAAGATTAGTAGTATATTAATACTTGTTCCAACTTTTATTTAATTTATTGAGTAATTCCCAAGGGTGAAAAAGTTAGTGGAAACTAGAAAATTGTGTTCCACTTCAATCATGACCTAAGGTAGGTCATGATAGGTTAAAATTACTATATATGTTAGTTTATTATGCAAATGATGTCTAAAAGTTAGGTGTCATAAAAGATATTGATTACATTTATGAACCATTATCTTAGGTTTCCAAAAAATTTGAAAAATGTCACGATGCTAATATAAATGTTGGTGTTAGGTCTGATTAATGTCTTTGTGGTGATATTAATTTGTATTTCTATAGTAATGACTATTTCATTTTTCCCCCATGATACATGCTATAGGAAATGTCATGGGAAAGCTAATTATACCATCAACATAAGCACCAAAACCTTTTTTTTCTCTTATTCTCCTCTATTGTCAATGAAAAGTTTTTGTGGTTTTTTAAAGCCAATTTTGCCACTATTAAACCTTTTTAGGATGAAATTGTAATAATATAAGTCGAGGTGGTAGACTTCATAAGATTGTGATCCCAAAGTTAGGGGCCATGGTTCACCCACATTGCACTTACTGTCCATTTCTTCATAATCACTAATATACTTCCAACCTATCCCACTATTGGATTCCTTTTAGTCGCTACCACCTCTCTCTAAAAACCACCTACTTACTAATAAATCATGAGCAATCCTTAATAATAAACTATGAGCAGTCCTCCACTTTATCATTCCCCTCCCATCGACCCTTGTCAATAGCCTTCCCCTTTTATTATAGCCTCCACCTCCATGATAACTCCATAACTATCTAATGGTCCTCACCTTGGAAGGCATATTTGTCTTAAGGCATAGAGGACACACACATTTGGATTATGTAAAGGGACACACATAAGTATTTTTCACATTTTATTTATTTCAGTGAATAGTTTTAATTTAAATTATTAATTTAAACTTTTCTTTTTGTGAATAAATTCATAGGCCTCATTTCCACCATTAAGGCCATTTGCAATATCATGGAAAGCAAATTCAAAGGGGCATGGACTTGTTAAAGGGATGTGGAAACACAAATGCACGATTTATGGTAGTATATATTCAAAGTAACAATTTAAACTTCATATTCTTTTTAAAATTAATTAAAGATTAATTTTAGTACTAACAAATTTATTTGTTTGTGTTATAGGTCAGGTGTAGATAGGAATTTCAAGGTGAGGTAACCATTAGAAAAAATTTTAATTCAAAGGTTATGGAATCCTCAAAGACATGATAAGGGAGACATATGGAAAAGAAAAGGAAGCCTTAGCGGATTATTGACAATTGCTTGGCAAGGCTACAAGAATCCTATGATGCCTATAACTTCAAGATTGTCTTTGAGCAAAATAAGAAGAATTAGGCATCCACCAGTGGCTAGGATTGAGGATGTCACACTAATGGGTCCATCTCGATCATAAAGAAAAGGAGGCAATTGGAAATTTTTTTAAACTTTGCACATTAAATTCAAATTTTAATTTCTATGTATTATATTATTAGTCCTTTAAAATATAACAAAAGGAGTTAAGGAGGTTGCCCACTTATTTAAGGTGTTCACACACACCTACCACAAGAAGGATAACATCAAGGTGGATCAAGTTAAAGAAAAAACCTATGTAAAATTCAAGATTTCAACTTTATTCAATTAATATAAAGATCATTTTTTTATTTTAAAGTTTTAACTTCAAATTGCTTTTAAAAGCTACAATCACTTAATAAGTTACAAAGATCCATGCCTTTTAAATAGCCTTGGCTACCAATACCTCAAATTGAGAACATATATAAGTTTAGTATTTAACATGCTTTTTGGATTAATCATTCTTGATTTTGAAGTCACAAGAAGTGGAACAATCAAGGTTTTGTTTGAATATATTTTCCTTTTTAAAAAAAAGATTGATTTTAAAACTTAATTTTTTTTATTTTCAAAAATTGTTCTTCAATTTAAAGAAAACAAAGATTAAAGGGTGTTTAGATAAGTAAATAATAAAATAGTTCATTTAATTACAAAACTAGCATTTTGAACAAAAGAACAAATTAAGAAAATATCAAAAATTTGTTTCGATTTTTCTATTTTTAAGTTTCACATTTGGAGTTACAATTTAATTTTAAACAAATTTTAAAAACAAATTTTAAAAACTATTTGTTAACAAGAACTTCTATTTTTTTTATAAAAAAATTATTTCTTAAAAGCAATAAGCAAATAAGCCCAAAGTTTCATAGTATCCTATCATTATGTAGTTTATTTGAAATAACATATGTCATCATAAAAAGGACTAATAGTAGGATTAGATTTATACATCTCTACATCCTTTTGAACCATGAAGCATGATTGTTCCTTTTGAAACATAAGTGGATCTTCTTTGAAATCATTCGTCCCTTCATCTTTGAAATCTTCACCCACAGGTGTTGAGTACACTTCATAATATTCTATATCCTCATAAAGATTTTTTTGGATATTACTTTTACTTGTTCTTTTTTTTTTTCTTGCTTAATGCAAACACTTAGTTTTATTAATGGGATTGTCATTAGCAAAATAAAAGATCTAGAGAGTATTCCATTTTTTTGGCGCCATAGTAGTCAAAAACTTCATCATCATTCAAACTACTATCCAAAATTTTTATAACTCTAGTACTCAAAGCAAAATTTGTTTTATAATCAACTATTTGCCACTTGATTTGAAAGTTAAACCATCCCCAATTAATTCACGTGAATAAAAATCTAGAGCTTGTTGAAAGCACTCTATTTTCCTTTTTTCAAACCTTAAAACAAGAACCATCAAAAAATGAAAGTTTAAAAATATCAACTCACATAAAAATGATAGATTTTGAAATATCAAAACTTTCTTTCAAAGCATTTCCATGGATCCTGTTGAGATGATTAAGTACTTTATAAATGAGTTCATGACTCTTCTATCAATTGTATGTCAAGGCAACCTATACCCAAGAAATAAATTTAAAATCATATTTGAACATTTCTTGATTTTTGGAGGAAATGGGGGTTTCAATTCAAGAAATCCCAAGATAATTTTATAAGGATGTTTGTAAATACGATACAGACTTATGTAAAGTAACTCATTCAAAACACATATACAAAGAACAAAATATTATGAGATATCTTTCTTTTAATCATTCAAGTATCAAAATAAATGTTGAAGCATAATATAGCCAACAAATTTCATATATGAAAATGGAGTATATAAATAAAGGAAAAGGAGATAAGCATGGCATGACCTCCCATTACTTTGTTCCAATTTTAGCTATTCTTTCTATTGGACTTTCCTATATATAATACATAAACCTTGCATGTCATGTAGTGAGTCCATTCTAATATATCAAAATGTGATGCATGATTCATATACACAAAATATAATAAATTAATATAAGAGTATATTATATATTTTCTTGTCAAATGTATTTATCAATCATGTTATAGTATCGCAAAACATATATTTCTATCCTAACAACCAATATTTATCATCTTCAAACTCAGAAATACGGAGCTAGCAAAAATATCAAATAAAAGCCGAACAAAGATACCGCACAATCAGCTTATGTAGCCTAATGCATGGCTTCTTGTATCATTTAATAACCTTATGACATAAATTAATAACATTATCACGTATATATATATATATATATATATATGAATCCCAATGCCAGCCATTTGTTTGATTAGGATCTAGTCTTACATAGTCCAATGTTAGCTATAAATATCCCATTATACAGCTAGCCTTCCAGAAGGACGGGCACAAACAATACTTGTTCAAACATCTCCCCCCTACTGTGAGAACACTGTAGACAAAAAATAAAAAATCAAATCAAATTAATATTTATTTAAACTTAAATGAAATAAATAGCCTAAGATTAGATCCTTAGAAACGCGGATGAATTTCAATGCAGCATAGATCAATCTGTTTAAAGGTTTTGAAGGAATATTAGACCCATGGGCTTCCTTTAGGGATTCACGAATAATGGACGCCGAAAAAAATTAGAACCCTAGGTTCTGATTGAGAATATATATATATATATATATATATATATATATATATATATATATATATATATATATATATATATATATATATATGACTTTAGAAACTGCTCCCAATTTTTTTTTAAAGATTATTTCTAAGTTAAAGAAAAAAAAGAATAGGCGGTGTTTGGATGGGTAAATAAGAAAATGTTCTATTTAATTATTAAAGTGACTTAAAAAAAAGAACAAATTAAGAAAATATTAAAAAATTGAGTCTATTTAGATTCTATTTTTAAAAAAAGCTTCAAATTTTTAAAAATAAAAATATCAAAAGATTTATTTGATAACATGTTCTTAGATTTTGTTTTTAAAAACTATTTCTGGAAATTTTGTTTTTAACGCAAAGCAACAATAATAAATTTTAGATATTTTCTTGATTTGTTCTTTTGTTCTTAGTGACAATTTTATAATTAAGCATAAGTTTTATCTATTTGCTTATTAAACATCCTTTTATTCTTTGTATTTCTTTAATTCGGAAGTAGTTTAAAAAAATTAAAAACAACTTTTAAGAATAATTCAAAAAAATAGAAACATATCTAAACACACATTTTGTTCCCATTTTTCTATTTTTAAGTTAAATATTTGAATTTTCATTTTTTTAAAATAGATTATAAAAATAGTTTGTTATATAGAAACTTCTGTGTTTTAAAAATACAAAACTATTTTTAAAAATAGTAAACAAATTAACCAATGAGTTTATGTAAGAAAAAGAAAAAAAATGACTTTGAGATGCCTTTTATGAAAAAATTATTTTAATATTTAAGCCCTTTAAGAAAAAAGAGAAGACATTAAACTTCTATAAATAAAGAGATAAATTTCTTAATTGTTCTCTATGTCATACTTCAAGTGTCTAAATTTAAGCACTTAGGATCAATATTACAAAGTGATGGGGAAATTAATAAAGATATCACATACAAGATACAAGCTAAATGGTTAAAATAAAGAAAAGTATCAAGGATTATTTATGATTGCAAAGTACCCATCAAGTTTAAGAGAAAATTTTATTAGACTGTTATACGATTAGTTATACTTTATAATAAAAAATGGGGATAATAGAAATAAGAATGTTTAGAGGGATGTATAGTCACATAAAAAAAGATAGGATATGAAATGAATACATATAAAGAAATATTGGTGTAACAACTATTGAGGAGAAAATGACAGAAAATCAGTTAAGGGGTTTAGACATGTGCAAAGAGAGCCACTGAAGGCACAAATAAAAAGAGTTGATCATATGATCTTTAATTTTATGAAAAGGTGTAGAGGAAGGGGAAAAATGATACTAGGGAAAATTATAAAAATGATTTCTTAGTAAATAATAATTCTAAAAATCTAGTCTCGGATAGAGCTTAATGGCATTATGTAATCCATGTAACTGATCTCATTTAATGGGATAAAACTCTGTTGTTATTGTTTTATTCTTCATAAATGAGTTTTAGACAAAAACTTTTGTAATCAAAGAGAAAAAGAAAATACTTGGATAGCTCTAATGTTCTAATGAAAGAATCTTTAACTCTTGAACTAAGGAGATACATACATACATACATCAAAAAAAGAGAAAAAAAATTCCCAACAATTAACAAGGAGGTAATTTGATCAATTTCAATTCCCTTGTTTTGGGGGAAATATGAATTCGCAAGCAGTATTGTTTTTCTCTCAATTTATAAACTAATGATCAATTAAATAGTATACTTATTTCCTGTCTTACAAAAAATTGAATATTGTATATAATTTTTTTGGTCAATTATACGAATTCTCGTCATTATTATTCAGAATCATGGCATGCATACCGACGAAAATAAAAAACAAGAGCTTGATTGGGACATGAAGCCCCGAACTCCACTATATAAGAGGATCCGCATTCTTTGGTTTTGAAGCATCAAACTATTAATACCAAAGATGTCTACTCCTTCCTTTCTGGCATTGTTCCTTGCAGTTTTCATTCTCACCACTGTCAATGTTGCTGATAATAAGTCATCGTATCAGAGGAAACTTCTACCCAAAACAATTAGACACGTAAGAATTCTATCATTCTATCTATCTATTTATTTATTTACCTTTCTAGCTACCAGTAGAATTATATATATTTCTATGAAAACGTGTGCTGCAACTAATTTTTTTTAAAGCTTTTTGTACAAAATTATATATCATTTTAATTATTCTCATTAATTTATAAATTTTATCTTATTAAAATATCAATTTAATTTTATCTATTTATCATTTTAATTACTCGAAAATTGTCATTATTAGGTTCTATTTGTTTTTTGAAAATTAATTTTCATAAAAAAATTTATTTTTATATAAATATAAGAATACTATATGCATATATACCATATGATAAAAATATACTTAAAATTATAAAAATAAAAAAATTCTCTTTGAAAAAATTATCTTTCATTAAATTCTTAATATTTAAAATTAAATATATAATTATTTTTTATTATCTTAATATCTTGTGTCTATATTCCATTTATTTCCCAATATCGCGAGCCTTAATGACATAGACTTTCCGACATTCTTAAGTGTCAGAAATATTGGCATGTCATTTTATTTGAAAATTTCTCGTCAATATTTGAAACAAATCAGGACGTTAGATGAAATTAATGTTGCCATTTTTAACATCCATGGCTGTCAACAAAATTTGAAATATTTTTTTCTTCTACTTTGCAATGAATTTTTTACCAATTTTGGTGCTTTGTCTTTTAACCATGGGCAATTTGGTATCTTCCTAAAGTGTATAATTATATTCATATCTTTCTTATTGTAGAAATATATATATATTCATGTTTTTTTTGTATCTTAAATTTACATTTCATTTTGAAATAAAATAAGTGAAGTGTATTTATTTCTACACGTGTATGAAAGTTTCAATTTTATAGAATGTCCCAAAGGGATTATTTCTACAAAGTGTATTTATTTCTACAAAATGTTATGAACATCCATTTTACTAGCACGTTGCTGCGTGTGTATATTCAGACCTTTTGTCTTTTTATTTGTAATAAAATTTAAATATCTAATTAAATTGTTATGAAAAAAATTGGTTACGATTTGTATTAATTAGTTTATAATTTATTATGTATTTTTTTATATCAAACAATAAGTTTGTAAAAATTGTTAAAAATTATTAAATCTTCTACACAATAGTTGCAATATATATATATATATATATATATATATATATATATACATATGTATATATATATATACATATATATATATACATATATATATATATATATGTATTGTTTTTTAAAAACTACAAATTTAGCATGGAACTTATGAAAAAAATGTAGGATTAGCTTGAAAACATTACAGGGTTTATTTCGGTATAACCTTACAAAAAAAACCTATATGACTTTTTGTAAATTTTATAAAAAAACGTCTCATAAAATTCATAATTTTTTATAATATCTTACAATTTTTCACAATATATAAATTATATATGATAAAACTATTTACATAAAATTTATAATTTTTTCATAAAGTATCATAACTTTATTCATAAATCTTGTAACATAAAATTGTAATTTTGCGAATTTTATGAAAAAATTTATAAAATTTATAATTTTTTTATATGACATAAATTATATAGAGTATAGCTATTTATATAAAATTTGGAACTTTTTCATAAAATATCGTAACTCAACTCATAAATTCATAATGTGAAATAGTAATCCTGCACCATAAAAACTGAAAAACCTATTTAAAGAATTTATAAAAAAATTATAAATTTTATATAAAGTATTACAAATTTTATGATAGAGTCACGTAAAATTCACAATAATCAACTTCTACACCCAATTTCGTTCTAGTTTGAGGGTGCTACGAAGAACTTCCCACGATGTAAACCGCATCCCAATAATAAATGTCATGTCTTGTGTCCTTTTCACACAGGGCAACGCAGAACTCCAGTGTCGTTATTCGGGCGGGCAGGAGCTGGACCCGTCAAGCACATCCGTGAAGGATTCATTTCAAGAGGTAGGAAGCACAAAAAATAATTAAAATAAGAGAAAATATATTTTGATTAAAGTCAACAGGTAAAATAAAATTAATGAAATGTCAAGTTTAATATAAGTGTTACAGTTTTTTAATAATTTGAATTTAATAAAAATATATCTTTACTTATAAAATATTCAAATTATTATATATTATATTGATTTGATTTTGTAATCATTTTTTTTATTTTAAAGAATTCAAATTTTCATTTAGATATAATATTATTTTATGTTCTAAGAAAGGGACTCAGGAAATGCTAAAGTATTTTTCTCTTAAAATAAAAACAAACACAATAAAAATTGACAGTGATTTAATTAATCATATATTTTATAGCGTTCGGGTGTATTCTTGCAGGAAGATAAAAGATGATTAACTGATTATATGAATAATTAACTAATTAAATTAGTTATTGGTTAACAGTTATAAATTAATTTGACCAGTTAATAGTATTAACTATTTCTATAAAAATATTTAGTAAAATTAATTATTTTGATTATTTGCATATAAAATGACATACAAGAATATTTATATATTTTATAATTTATTTGAATATTTTTTTACTTTGATAATTTTTAGATTATAATATCTTGTTTATTATATTACTTTTTTTAAAATTATATAATTATTTTCTTTAAAAAAATGAACAATTATGATTTTTCTAGTTAAGAAACACTTGAAATATTTTGATAGGTAAAGCAACTATTAAAATTTGTTTTGTAAGTATTTTTAATATTAAGCTTAAATTTCATATGTTTATCATTAAAAATATTGATGAGTTACACATTTTAATATAAAAATATATCTTCCAAAAGGAATATCATCCATTATTTTTTTAAATATGTATTATTTTTAATTCAAAAGAAATTATTTTATAAAATATTAATAATTATTGATACACTTTCTATTATTTACTGTGAAATGAAATATATATTCTCTTCTTTTTTATACATTTTGTTAGAAAAGATATGATTATATTCATTTAATTTTTTTATTATTATGCAAATATTTTAATATAATTTATTATACTAATTTAGTTTTTATTTAAAAATAAATACTAATAATTTATTATATGCATTAAATTTTTTAAGAAATAAATAAATATAATTTAGTTTTTTCTTATTTATTAAGAATGGAAATATAGAAGATCTTATAATTATAGTAGAGGTATCAAGCTAGATTGAATTTAATGGGTTGATCTAAAACTAATATAATTTCATTTGCTTTAGAACTAATATTAGTACAAAAAATGATAATAGTGGCTTGATCAATTAAGAGATTGGTATTAGGCCTGATTTAGTAAAGGATTGAAATTAGTAAATATTAATCCATCGGATTATTAGACTTACTTGTTAACATGGTAATAGTAATAAATAATAAATAATTTATTTATTATATGTTTAATTTTTAATTTTTTATATATTAAAATAACAGTTTTGGTATATTAAAATTATATTTTAATATTAAAATTTTAAAAATATTATTTAAAAATAATTAAGAATTAAATTATAAATAATTTTATATAGTAAAAATATGAAATTTATGTTTTAATAAAATAATAATAAAAACTAAAAATACTTTACTAATAATTCAGTATATTTTTAATAAAAATAATAAATAAATAAATTCAAGATGTGGATCATATTAATTTATAAGTAATGAAAAGATAGAAGACTCATGAAATCGCTAATATTTTGGTGAGATTATTGCAATTAATTTGTTCTTTGGTTAGTAGTTATGGTTTAAATTTAATATTTCATAATAATAGAATATTCTTACAATAACATTTAAAAAGAGTAGTTAATACTAATTATTATTAACTTTTTCTTTTTACCCTTAGGAAAAAATGACTTATATTGTATTAGTTGAATACTTATCTTTAAAATAAGTGTAAAACTTTCAAAATTTGTGAAAGTAATTGATATAGATAAATCAAGGAATCATTTGCCAAAAGCCTATAGTTCATATATTATTGATCTTGATGAGATTTCATTTATTTATTTATTATATTTTAAATTTGACTTTTATTTGTGTGTATAAAAGTTTATTAATTTTTTGATTTTACAAAAAAATTATGAAACTATTAGGAATGAGATAATGACAAAATATTTAAAATAATTGATTGCAAATTTAAGATTTCATTCGTTATTGTAATATAAATATAAAGATAAAGTTTATGATGCATCACTTTTTTAGAGGTAATCTACATTGATAATTAAAATTTAGTAATATTATATGGAATATGAATTCAAAATGATATTTAAAATTAGATTTTAAATATAAATTAAAAGTTATTAATAAATATAGAATAATTAAATAAATTTTAAATTTTAACTTAATAAATATAAAAATATAATTTTTAATTTTTAATTTTTAATACATATAATATTTTATTACAATTTAATTAATTTTAAAATGATAATAAATTACACTTAAAATTGATTATATTATCACTATTAATTTAGTGATAGAAATTTATAACATAAAAAAAGTGATCTATAAGAAAGAATCAATTTCCAATTGTAAAGCTGAAAAATGAAAATCACGTCAAAGTCATGAATAAATGCATTGTCTTTTTCATTTTGAGTTAGGTATTATTATCAATAGTTAATAGAATGTTTTGCTATAATGCAACTTTGGTTTTCCATTGTGCAACGGTTCTTTAACCATTGTTTCAACGGATATAAATGGATTTTTTGTTAATATTTTATATCACTATAAATATTCATTTTAATCAAACTCAATCCACACAAAAAATATTCATTCTTTCCCTCTTCAATCCCATCCTCATAATTTTCATTTTTCTACAAATATTAAAGATTAAAAGTAGAAGTAGTGTATGAAGTTGTACAGTATTGAAATTTTCACTTCAAAAAAAATATGTTGATGACACTCTTTAACTTTTTCTAATATTTACTTATATTTTTATATTTTTATTAAGTTTTATATATTTCAATTTTTATAACATTTTAGTTAATTCAATAGTTATTATTCTTGTTAAATTTAATATTAGTAATTTTTTTATATTATTAATGATTTTTAATTATGAATTTGAATGATCCTAATAATATGTAAAATTACTTTGATAATCAAAATTTTCAGAAAATGTAACTACTAATTTTTTAAATACTCATTTAAGTGTATCCGAATTTATATTATCTCCTATTCCTTCTTAACATCTATCTTCACAATGTGCTCTTAGTTATAAAAATGTAAACACTTTTGCATCCTCATCCGATTTAACAAAAAGATCAAAAAATTTCATAATATGGAATGATTTTGATTGAAAAAATGTAAATGGTGCAATTAAAGTATTTTACAAATATTTTTCAAAAAACTATAACTATGATAGTTATAGTGGTACTAATACAATAAAATAAAATTATTCTTCTAAACATATGAATATTGTAAATATTTCAAGTGAAAATTCTAACATACTTAGTCAAGATATTTACAAGTATAAATTATGTAAATAAATTTTTCATACTGAAATACCCTTTAGTATAGCTAGTTCTCTAAAATTAAATATCTTTCTTTAATACTTTAATCTTCAATGGTGTGGTATGATTAGGAATACTGATGTAAATAAATTGAATAAAATTTTTAAAGATTAAAAAAATAATTTTATCCAACTTTTTTTTCATAATTCAAAGGTAGAATTGCACTTACATATGATATTTGAACATCATCATCTCAAACGGGTTATATTTGTATAATTGTCCATTATATTGATGAGAATTTTATTTTACCTAAAAGAATTATTTGTTTTAAATCAATTTCACCACCACATGATGCATCTACTATTACTTTTTATATAATAAATATTTGTAGTGATTACGTGATATCAAATAAAATATTTTCAAATGCCTTTAATAATGCATCTACTAATACTAGTACTATTAGAATTTTAATTCTAGTTTTAAATCCTATTCTTGAAGTTCAATTTTTTCATCATAGATGTGCATTCCATATTTTAAATTTAGTTGTTCAAGATGCATTAAAAGTCATTTCTATACTTATACAAAATCTTAGGAGTATAGTTTTATATATCAAATTATTAACAATTAGAAAGTATGATTGAAAATAATTATATATTCAAATGTCTAAGAAATCTAAGATACCTCTAAAAGATGGTTATAGATGATGAAATTTTACTTTTAAAATATTAAAATTTCATTTAGAGTATAAAGATGTTATGAATACTTTTTATTTAACAAAAATTTAAGTTAATCATCACTTTAAAAATGTTAAATGGGAATAGAGATGATAAAAATACCCATATCCAATACCTCTTATGAAAGTTAATGAATATTTACCTAAATTAAGTCCATTGCTTAATAGTTTAGATTTGTGTTTATCCATTAAATATCTAATGGATCTTAAATCCTTCTTGGGTATCCATTAATATTAATTTGTACAATACACAAGTTTATCTCTTACAAATATTTAATGGATCTTGAATCTCTTCTGAATATTACATTAAACCTATTTGAATTACATATTTTATTATTAACCTATTATTATATAAAAATTAATATTATCACATATATAAAAATAATATAATAATTTATTTAAGATAAATAATATTAAAAATATTTAAATTTACATTTCATTATAAGGATATTTTAAAATAATATTATTTTATTTTATAATATTAGTAATATTTATAATATTAGTTTATATAATATAAAAATATCTAATTATAATATAAATGGGTAAATAATTATTTATGAGTTGACCTAATAAAATTCACATTTACCCTAAGCTATTATGGATAATATAAATAGGTCAAAACAAGAATAAATATAAATAAGAAAATAAATATAATTCATAATTATCAAGTATAATTATTATCAATAGAAATGATACAACCTATATTTACCTTAAAGTTAATATGAATAGTATGAATGAGTTAAAATAAAAATAGATATAATTCATATTGTCAGGTATAATTACTATAAAAAAGAATAAATTTTTATTTTTTATTAAAAAAATTTAAATTACATTTAAATTAGCAAATCCAAATGAATCTATTTTGGATCTTTTAATCGGATCTTATTAGATCCTTAATAAATATGGATCTTTCATGGATCCAAAATAATGAGTTCTTAATAGATTTGGATCTAATTAAATTTGGGTTGGATCTATCCAAACCTAATTCATTGCTATCCCTACATGGGAAAGGGCATAAATTTTATTACAAGTTTTGCAAACGTTTTATAGAACAACTAATATTTTATCTAATTTTTATTATTTAACATCTTACTTAATACTTGGCATTTTTGCTTAATTGTAGTTTTGTATTTTTAAATTTTAAAAGTATTAATGGGTTTGAAATTATTATTATTAATGAATTTTTATCAAAATGGAATAAATACTTTAGAAATATTTCTCATTTATATGTTATAACTGCAATTATGAATCTTAAAGTTAAACAAGAAAGAGTAAAAAAATTGTTATAAAAGTACCATAAAAATATATAATATGAATTTAAGTTAAAGTTTTACATAAATAATATAAATAATTTACTATTAAAAATGTTTCAAGTACATAATAGTAAATTTAGTTCTTTCCATTCATGCATGAGTTCTTCATCTTCTTCAAAAATAAGTATCTTATTTCATGAAGAATATGATAATGCCTTATATTTAACTGATAATACTCTATCAATCAATAATGAATTAAGTTTTTACTTATTTACAATTATTGTAACTAATATGCTAAATTTTACTATCTTAGAATGGTGAAAAGCATAAAAGACAAAATATCCTATATTTTCTCTTATGACATATAATATACTAACCCCTCCAATGTCTTAAGTAATATTAGAAAGTGCATTTTTCTTTGTTAAACAAATTTTAGATGATAAACATTTATCTATAAATGATTAGAACTTAGAGATAACTATTTATTTAAAAGATTGGTTTGAGGCAAAAGATGGATAATTAAACAATTTGCAAGAAGATGGATCATTATTGGATGAAGGAAATAATTAGAAATAGTGATATATTTATATAATGTAAATTTAATTAGTAAAACATTTGTACCTACTTTATTTAATAGTAAAATTTTTCTGGATAAAGTTCCATGATTTTTACCTTTTTTAATAGGGATTTTTCACGTAAAAAATTATTATATCTTAATTTATTTATTTATCATTTTTAGTTCTATTAAACAGTAAAAATAATAACAATAACAACAATAATAATATTTTTTAATTAATAATAATAAAATATAATTATATTTGATAATAACAAGAGTAATTATAACAATAATAATATATAATAATAATCACAAGAAAAAATTTTAATCTAAAATTTAAAGTTTTACACTATTAATTAATAACCTAAAATTTTTAATATGTAATTTTAGTTATAAGTCTTATTATATCTCAAATTTAAACTTAAATTCTTTAAATTAAATGTATTTTTTAGAAATAAATTTTTACAAGTGGTCAGATTATTTTTAGTCAATATTTTCTTTCACGTATTGAAAATGATAAGATATTAATTTAAATTTTTAATATATTGAAAAGTTACCAATATATTTTAAGAAATTAGAAGAAAACTACATTAATATTTAAAAAATTTCTTACTTTCCTTTCTAAAAGAATTCATATTTAATCTTTTTAAAATTTAAAAAAGATCTATTTTTTACTTCAATTGTCTAAATAAATCTATCCTAATATCATCCTTTTTAATAAAATTTTAAGTTATAATAATAAAATATAATTATATTTAATAATAATAGTAATAATAGAATTCAATTAATTAATAATATAAAATTAATAATAAATAAATAAAATATAATAAGCGATAAAACCTACCTAAATCTACTTGATAAATATTGACATAGAATTAAAACTAGTATTGTAACAACCCGATTTAGTAAAAAAGTAACCTAGGTTGAGGTATGCCCAATGTATAATTTTTGCTTGTTGCATTAGTTTAGTAGAATTAGGTTAATTCGTTTTAACATATCTAAATTATAGGCAAGAATATTTTTTATATTAAATGGAAATTCATTTTTTTTAAAAATCACTATTCTTAACTGTTTTAAAAAAGTTGTTTGAGAATTAATAAATTGAATAAAATAATTATTTATTGAATACTTAAATCAATCAATTAACTTAATCAAACATGTAAAAATACTCAAATTAGTTAAAAAAATGATCAAAAGTTTATTTGTCAAACACCTTCAAAAGCATAAAAATTGCCTTACAATTCTCCAAATTTATACTTATCAATTTTCTTCATAATATTAGATTACGAGAAATAAAAACATAATTTTTCATTTTAAAATCCAAAATTCTTTTTATAATGATCTATCATTTTTAATAAAATATTTTGTTTATTTCTCTTTTACATTTATATCCATAATTTTCAAATCAGAATCAAGGATATTCATGTCTTTATTGACTGTATTTCCTCCTCTCACAGAAAACCGTTGAAGGCAGCAGCTATCGTTATTCTCCCATACCTGGACTCGATTCCTTGGTGTCATCAGTCAAACAGCCGCATCATAAGGTGAGGGAGCACAAACAGAGTGACGAACACATAGCTTTGCCCTGTTTAGAAAAAAAATATTTTTTATAAAATATAATTATAAAATATTAAAATAAAAATATCTTATTTATTTAATATTAAATTTGAAGAATTTGAAAAAAAAAAAACAAATTTTACTTTTTTTAATGAAGATTTTGCTTTCCTTTCGTTATTATGATTTTAGTTATTATATTTTTAACTACAAACATAAGTAACACATAACTACTTCATTATTATTCATAGAAAATATTTTTCAACGAAATAAAGAAAATTTTTATATATCATTTTTTGATTATCTTTATAATTTATAATTATATTTTTAAAGAAATAAAAATAAACAAAGCCTTAATTGGGCCATCAAATAAAATAGAGATAATATTTCACATCATATATTTGTGTAAAATAATAAATTTGTGATTGAACAATTTGGTGATAACGTAAGATCATAACTTCTCTCTCTATCCTAAGTGTTATCATTAGGTTAAATCTGTCGTCTGTATGGCGCAACAACAATAACAAATAGGATGAGAGTGGAAATCTCTGCTAGTAAACATATTGACTTTTGTTTGTTTTCGAATTAATTGAGTTATAAATTTTTATGTATGTTTTTGTATTAAACAGTAACTTCGTAAAAATTGAAACATCTCATAAAATAGTTGTAAAATCTAATTATTTTTGAAAATTTTCAATTTTAGTATAGAATTTTTAAAAAGAAATTTGCGAAAAAATTATACACACAA
Source organism: Sindora glabra (assembly GCA_020226215.1). NCBI lineage: Eukaryota > Viridiplantae > Streptophyta > Magnoliopsida > Fabales > Fabaceae > Sindora > Sindora glabra. The sequence continues at coordinate 29,180,645 of CM035231.1, forward strand.
CATCTAGACTAAGAAATGTCATGTTTTATGTTGTATTCACACATGTACAGGGCAACGCAGAATTCCACAATCATGTTTCTCACTCTCTACTGCAGGATGGTTTTTCAACCTCACAGAAGTTGGATCCTTCAAAGACATTAGTCAAGGAACAACTACAGAATGTATAATAATAATAATAATAATAATAATAATAATAATAAACACAGAAAATACATAAGAATTGCCCATGATTTAATTAATCACATATTTAGTATAAAATTCAATTCAAGTTCATTGACAAATAAATAGATATTAATTAATTATGCCCAATTATGTGCTAAAAAATTGTTAAATTTTGTTTAATTTTGATAACATTCCTGAATTATTTTAACCATTTTGATGATATGGCAACATTTTGTTTAGAATGAGGCAATTTCTACGACTGTTATTGCCAATCCCATGCCAATTATAAATTTTACACTGCCTTCTGAAGGTCTGAACTTATATTATGCCTCTTTATTTTTTTTTTTACTCTATTTATAAATACATATTTGTTGAATCCCTTTTTTTTCCTTGTAAAATTCACTTTTCCTCACTTTTATATTTGTAAAATATTTTGTATCAATTTTGTTTTTATGAATTATTACTTATTGAATTTTATCTTTTTACTCATATTCATATGAAGATTAATTTATTTTATTTCTTCTCTCTAGAAAAAAAATTACACAAATTAATAATTTATAAAAATAAAATTGATAAAAAAATATTTTATAACAATAAAAATAAGAAAAAGTAAATTCGACACAAGCAAGAAAGAGGATGCACTCTTGAATCAAACAAATCTCCCGAAATGTTGAAGTATTTTTCTCTCAGAATAAAAACAAACATAATAAAAATTGTCCATGATTTGATTAATCAACCATATATTTAGTATTTGTGTGTAGCCTTGTGGAAAGATAAAAACATAGGGATGTCCCTTGAATTCCCTCAATTCATACTTACGAATTTTCTTCGTAATATTATACTAAGGAGAGATAAAAATGTAATTTTTTATTTTAAAATCAACAATTCTTTCTATAATAATCTATCAATTTAATAAAAAATTTATATATTTGTCTTTGTAATTTACGTCCACTATTTTCAAATCAAAATTGAAGATATCAATAGTCATGTCTTTACTGACCATATTTCTCTTCACACAGGACAACGTTGAGGGCAGCGATCGTTATTCTCCCGTTACTGAACTCGATTCCTCGGCGTCATTAGTCAAACAGCAGCCTCATGAGGTAAGGGAGCACCAAAAAAAGGGACAAGCACATTAAAATTAAGTGAGAACTACTCATGATTTTATTGGTCCATCAAATAAAATAGCACTAATAATATTTCATAGATGTTTGATATAATACCCTATGATTTTAAAATTTAAGATAATATGATAGGTTTAGAAATTATTAAATTATAATTATTTATTTTTTAATAGATAAGATCAAATACCCTCAATTGAATAATTTTTATGATTGTCATATCACCTTAAATTTTAAAATCTTGTATTTGAATTTGAAAATTAAAGTTGGTAATTCAATTATTGAGAATATTAAATTTTATAGATTAGAATGTTCGATATAATAATACATAGATATAATTTATAAATTACTTAAGCATTATAAGTAAAAAATTTAAACCATTAAATTTAACATTTTAAATTCAATCAAAATAGATATCATTATATAAATTTCACTTTTACTCTTAAAATACCACATTGACTTTCATTCATCATCCATAAGAATTAAGTAAAACTATCCTTTTTCAATTCAATTATTGAAACTAAATTGTGCAAAATTTTAAAATTTTCAATATTTCCTAAATATTTTATCCAAATACAAAATAGAGATAACATGGATCCATTAATACCAGTATAAGTTCTAATAACTTACACCAAATCCCAACCATTAATCTCACTATGATTTAAAGGTTAAAATCAAATGCATTTTAGATAATTCTTATGCTTCATGTAACTTATTCTCTCTCTCTCTCTCTCTCATAATTAACGCATTAAATAAAATACTCATATCATTAATGAACATAAAGTCTATTTTTTAAAAAGAATTAAATTAGAAACAAGAGATTTCTTTTTTATCATTATGTGTATTATGCTTCTATGTCAATATTAATATAACTTATTTTATTTATTTTAATATTATATTATAAACACATTTCTAAAATATTTTTCTTACAATATGCTATTTTATACTCTAAATTAAAAAAACAATAATCACATTTTCATATCATATATATAATGCATTGAAAATAAACAATAAAATACAATATTAATAAATTTAATAATCTCATGATACATTTTAAAATGAAAATCTGATTTAAAAATTAATATTGATTATCTTAACATATAATAATAAGAAAAATAGGAAAAGGAAAAATAAATTATTGCCAAGAAGAACAACGTGAACATAGAAAATTAAAACTGTAATTTTAATAATTGAGATTTGTGTAAAAAATTAAATTTGTGATGTGTGTGTGTGTGTGTAAAATAATAAATTTGTGATTGAACAAATAATAAGTCAGTATCTGAAGTAAGAAAAGTCATGTTTTATGTTCTTTTCACACAGGGCAAAGCAGAATTCCACAATCGTTTTTCTCGCTCTCTACTGCAGGATGGTTTTTCAACCTCACAGAAGTTGGATCCTTCAAAGACATTAGTCAAGGAGCCACTACAGAATGTATAATAATAATAATAATAATAATAATAATAATAATAATAATAATAATAATAATAATAATAACAATAATAATAATAATAAACACAGAAAATACATAAGAATTGCCCATGATTTAATTAATCACATATTTAGTATAAAATTCAATTCAAGTTCATTGACAAATAAATAGATATTAATTAATTATGCCCAATTATATGCTAAAAATTGTTAATTTTTGTTTAATTTTGATAACATTCCTGAATTATTTTAACCATTTTGATGATATGGCAACATTTTGTTTAGAATGAGGCAATTTCTACGACTGTTATTGCCAATCCCATGCCAATTATAAATTTTACACTGCCTTCTGAAGGTCTGAACTTATATTATGCCTCTTTATTTTTTTTTTTACTCTATTTATAAATACATATTTGTTGAATCCCTTTTTTTTTCCTTGTAAAATTCACTTTTCCTCACTTTTATTTTTGTAAAATATTTTGTATCAATTTTGTTTTTATGAATTATTACTTATTGAATTTTATCTTTTTACTCATATTCATATGAAGATTAATTTATTTTATTTCTTCTCTCTAGAAAAAAAATTACACAAATTAATAATTTATAAAAATAAAATTGATAAAAAAATATTTTATAACAATAAAAATAAGAAAAAGTAAATTCGACACAAGCAAGAAAGAGGATGCACTCTTGAATCAAACAAATCTCCCGAAATGTTGAAGTATTTTTCTCTCAGAATAAAAACAAACATAATAAAAATTGTCCATGATTTGATTAATCAACCATATATTTAGTATTTGTGTGTAGCCTTGTGGAAAGATAAAAACATAGGGATGTCCCTTGAATTCCCTCAATTCATACTTACGAATTTTCTTCGTAATATTATACTAAGGAGAGATAAAAATGTAATTTTTTATTTAAAATCAACAATTCTTTCTATAATAATCTATCAATTTAATAAAAAATTTATATATTTGTCTTTGTAATTTACGTCCACTATTTTCAAATCAAAATTGAAGATATCAATAGTCATGTCTTTACTGACCATATTTCTCTTCACACAGGACAACGTTGAGGGCAGCGATCGTTATTCTCCCGTTACTGAACTCGATTCCTCGGCGTCATTAGTCAAACAGCAGCCTCATGAGGTAAGGGAGCACCAAAAAAGGGACAAGCACATTAAAATTAAGTGAGAACTACTCATGATTTTATTGGTCCATCAAATAAAATAGCACTAATAATATTTCATAGATGTTTGATATAATACCCTATGATTTTAAAATTTAAGATAATATGATAGGTTTAGAAATTATTAAATTATAATTATTTATTTTTTAATAGATAAGATCAAATACCCTCAATTGAATAATTTTTATGATTGTCATATCACCTTAAATTTTAAAATCTTGTATTTGAATTTGAAAATTAAAGTTGGTAATTCAATTATTGAGAATATTAAATTTTATAGATTAGAATGTTCGATATAATAATAAATAGATATAATTTATAAATTACTTAAGCATTATAAGTAAAAAATTTAAACCATTAAATTTAACATTTTAAATTCAATCAAAATAGATATCATTATATAAATTTCACTTTTACTCTTAAAATACCACATTGACTTTCATTCATCATCCATAAGAATTAAGTAAAACTATCCTTTTTCAATTCAATTATTGAAACTAAATTGTGCAAAATTTTAAAATTTTCAATATTTCCTAAATATTTTATCCAAATACAAAATAGAGATAATATGGAATTTACTTATTTGACATCATATATATATATATATATATATATGAGGGATCTATTAATACCAGTATAAGTTCAAATAACTTACACCAAATCCCAACCATTAATCCCACTATGATTTAAAGGTTAAAATTAAATGGATTTTAGATAATTCTTATACTTCATGTAACTTATTCTCTCTCTCTCTCTCTCTCTCTCTCTCTCTCTCTCATAATTAATGCATTAAATAAAATACTCATATCATTAATACACATAAAGTCTATTTTTTAAAAAGAATTAAATTAGAAACAAGAGATTTCTTTTTTATCATTATGCATATTATGCTTCTATGTCAATATTAATATAACTTATTTTATTTATTTTAATATTATATTATAAACACATTTCTAAAATATTTTTCTTACAATATGCTATTTTATACTCTAAATTAAAAAAAATAATCACATTTTCATATGATATATATAATGCATTGAAAATAAAAATAAAATACAATATTAATAAATTTAATAATCTCATGATACATTTTGAAATAAAAATCTGATTTAAAAATTAATATTGATTATCTTAACATATAATAATAAGAAAAATAGGAAAAGGAAAAATAAATTATTGCCAAGAAGAACAACGTGAACATAGAAAATTAAAACTGAAATTTTAATAATTGAGATTTGTGTAAAATAATAAATTTGTGATGTGTGTGTGTGTGTAAAATAATAAATTTGTAAAATAATTGCAAAATCTATAAATTATTTTTGAAAAACTTCAATTTTAGTATAGAATTTTTAAAAAGAAGTTTGCGAAAAAATTATACACACAACATCTAGACTAAGAAATGTCATGTTTTTTGTTGTATTCACACATGTACAGGGCAACGCAGAATTCCACAATCATGTTTCTCACTCTCTACTGCAGGATGGTTTTTCAACCTCACAGAAGTTGGATCCTTCAAAGACATTAGTCAAGGAGCAACTACAGAATAATAATAATAATAATAATAATAAATGCACAGAAAATACATAAGAATTGCCCATGATTTAATTAATCATATATTTAGTATAAAATTCAATTTAAATTCATTGGCAAATAAATAGATATTAATTAATTATGCCCAATTATATACAAAAAAATTGTTGAATTTTGTTTAATTTTGATAACATTCCTGAATTATTTTAACCATTTTGATGATATGGCAACATTTTGTTTAGAATGAGGCAATTTCTACGACCGTTATTGCTAATCCCATGCCAATTATAAATTTAACACTGCCTTCTGAATGTCCGAACTTATATTATGCCTCTTTATTTTTTTTTACTCTATTTATAAATACGTATTTGTTGAATCCCATTTTTTCTCCTTGTAAAAGTCACTTTTTCTCACTTTTATTTTTGTAAAATATTTTGTATCAACTTTGTTTTTATGAATTATTAGTTATTGAATTTTTTCTTTTACTCATATTCATATGAAGATTAATTTATTTTATTCTTCTTTCTGGAACAGAATTACACAAATTAATAATTTATAAAAATAAAATTGATAAAAAAATATTTTATAACAATAAAAATTAGAAAAAGTAAATTCGACACAAGCAAGAAAGAGGATGCACTCTTGAATCAAACAAACCTCCCGAAATGTTGAAGTATTTTTCTCTTAGAATAAAAACAAACATAATAAAAAATTGTCCATAATTTAATTAATCAATCATATATTTAGTAGTTGTGTGTAGCCTCGCGGAAAGATAAAAAGATAGGAATGTCCCTTGAATTCCCTCAATTCATACTTACGAATTTTCTTCGTAATATTATACTAAGGAGAGATAAAAATACAATTTTTTATTTTAAAATCAACAATTCTTTCTATAATAATCTATCAATTTAATAAAAAATTTATATATTTGTCTTTTTAATTTATATCCATTATTTTCAAATCAAAATTGAAGATATCAATATTCATGTCTTTACTGACTATATTTCTCTTCACACAGGACAACGTTGAGGGCAGCGATCCTTATTCTCCCATTACTGAACTCGATTCCTTGGCGTCATTAGTCAAACAGCAGCCACATAAGGTAAGGGAGCACCAAAAAAAGGGACAAGCACATTAAAATTAAGTGAGAACTACTCATGATTTTATTGGTCCATCAAATAAAATAGCGCTAATAATATTTCATGGATGTTTGATATAATATACTATGATTTTAAAATTTGAGATAATATGATAGGTTTAGAAATTATTAAATTATAATTATTTATTTTTTAATAGATATGATCAAATAACCTCAATTGAATAATTTTTATGACTGTCATATCACCTTAAATTTTAAGATCTTGCATTTGAATTTGAAAGTAAAAGTTGGTAATTCAATTATTGAGAATATTAAATTTTATAGATTAGAATGTTCGATATAATAATAAATAGATATAATTTATAAATTACTTAAGCATTATAAGTAAAAATTTTAAACCATTAAATTTAATATTTTAAATTCAATCAAAATAGATATCATTATATAAATTTCACTTTTACTCTTAAAATATCATATTGACTTTCATTCATCATCCATAAGAATTAAGTAAAACTATCCTTTTTCAATTCAATTATTGAAACTGAATTGTACAACATTTTAAATTTTTCAATATTTCCTAAATATTTTATCCAAATACAAAATAGAGATAACACAAAATTTACTTTTTTGACATCATGTATATATATATATATATATATATATATGAGGGATCTATTAATACTAGTATAAGTTTAAATGATTTATACCAAATTCCAATCATTAATTCCACTAAGATTTGAACGTTAAGATCAAATGCATTTTAAATAATTTTTATACTTCATATAACTTATTCTCTCTCTCTCTCTCTCTCTCTCTCTCTCTCTCTCTCTCTCTCTCTCTCTCTCTCTCTCTCTCTCTCAATTAATGCATTAAATAAAATACTCATATCATTAATATGCATAAAATCTATTTTTTAAAAAGAATTAAATTAGAAACAATATATTTCTTCTTTATCAATATGTGTATTATGCTTCTATGTCAATATTAATATAACTTATTTTATTTATTTTAATATTGTATTATAAACACATTTCTAAAATATTTTCCTTACAATATGCGATTTTATACTCTAAATTAAAAAAAATCACATTTTCATATCATATATATAATGCATTGAAAATAAACAATAAAATACAATATTAATAAATTTAATAATCTCATGATACATTTTAAAATAAAAATCTGATTTAGAAATTAATATTGATTATCTTAACATATAATAATAAAAAATAGGAAAAGGAAAAATAAATTATTGCCAAGAAGAACAACACGAACAGAGAAAACTAAAATTGTAATTATAATGATTATACTTAGAATTCATGCCACTAATTTAATTTTAGTAGAATTAATGGTTGAGATTTAGTGTAACTCATTTAGATTTACCACCAGTGTCAATAGATTTAGTGTATTGTGGGTGTGTAAAATAATAATTTGTGATTGAACAAATAATAAGTCAGTGTCTAAAGTAAGAAAAGTCATGTTTTATGTTCTTTTCACACAGGGCAAAGCAGAATTCCACAATCGTTTTTCTCGCTCACTACTGCAGGATGGTTTTTTCACCCTCACAGAAGTTGGATCCTTCAAAGGGTGAAGGAAGTAAATCCGTAATGTATGAAGTGAAAATAATAATAATAGAAACAAATGCACTGAAATTTTCGTAAGAATTGTCCATGATTTAATTAATCGTATACTTAGTATAAAATTCAATTTAAAGTCATTGGCAAATAAATAGATTTTACACTATTAA